>JAQFXP010001578.1:0-18581 GCA_034693685.1 Belba bartosi
CGCCTGTCGTGCCTTCAGAACCGGTGATATTTGTGTCTTAGATACGGAATCACAAACTATTACTAAAGTTGGATAAAACTAATGTAATTAAAAATGAAAACAAACTTCGATTCAAATAAAATGTCATTTTTAATCAACCGCTAAATTAAAAAGAGTATTCCATTACAAAAATTCATTGAAAATCAAATAATTATTTCACAAATAAGAGATTCATTGCTAAGTTATAATAATTATAATAATAATAAAAACACAAACATTAGAACCGATGCAATAATAATAATAAAAGTGTTTCACAAATAATAATATATATAATAATTAATAATTCTTTGGTCTATCGCTATGTGTTTTCTTGTGTTTCAAAAATGATATAATATTTTCTCAAATCATTCGCAATAGAAAATTGTTCTCAAATATTAAGAATTCGAAAAAATCAGAAAAATATCAAAAATTTCAAATATATTTCTCCTCTTATGACTAGATTACAAATGAATGCAATCCTCAAAAATCTAATTCAAAAAATATTTCGATAAATAATTACAAAACTTTGCTTTTGATCTAAAATATATAATTAAAAAACTCGAATATTTTTTTCAGATTTCAATTCATTGTTTCATCATTTAAATACTCTTTCAAATAAAAATAGTAATAATAATAATATTAATAATAATAGTTATAGTTATATAATAGGACAGTGAGTAGGAAAAAGTGAGGCAATAGAGAACAAAAATACAATTAAATAAAACTTTAAAAAAGAGTAAAATAACTGATTATATGTTTACTAAGAACTCAAGTCTCAAAATGTTTATAAATATTGGTCACGTATTCCAGTATTGAGTGCCAATCCGGCCTTTCCTGAGTTGTCAAGTCGTGAATATTCTAAAAAACAAAATAATATATAAATTAAATCCAATAAACACTCAAACATTGGCTCAAAACCAATACCAGAGTCGTAGGAATGCCGACAGATTCGGCCGCTTTGAAAGCAATCGAAAAATTCCTTTTTTTGTCCGTCGGGTCGAGTGTCTCATAAGGTATTTGGTCTGAAAGATATGTGTGAAGTATAGCACAAAATGCTAAGCCGTCAGTCCATGAAGAACTAAAATTCGTAATATCTATGTCTTTGTATCCAACAGTCTTGGTCTTACACCACTGCAACAGTGCGTTCCTCTTCGAGCCCCCGCCCCGGACCAGTTCGGACAACGGGTCTGACTTTTTGTCATTGTTTATATCACTAAATATAACAAATAATGCAAAAAATTGTATTTAATTCAATTAAAGCTAAATTCAATTAAATAGTTTTAATACCCATTTGTATTCGTATTGTTTGAATCGGTTTTTTCTTTAAGAATTCCGTCAATAGACTTGGGTTTACTGGAGGGGGTGTTGGGCGGAGACGGCGAGAGTGGACTCATTGGGTTAACAGAACAAACTTTGTTGTTCTCGTCCTTAACATCACAACTAATCGATAGCATAAAACGCGACGATTTGTTCTGTCGTTTGATTATAAACTCTGTCATCAGAGGTAATGATGAGTTTATGAGTCGATTAATACTTGTGTTGGACAGGGAGTGGGCGTTTCGGGAAGCGCTCTGTTTCGGTTTAGTGGCCGCCGTCTCAATTGAGTCAACGAGTCGGCGGACGGACAGTTGGTTCGCACCTCTACTTTCACCCCATTTGGTTATAGAGCGCCGGTACGCCTGTAGATCCCTATCCAGCGACAAATCGGTGCTAACACTACGTATTGCAGGAAATGGGGGCAAACTTCGGGTGCCGGCGGGCACTCTGACCAGTGATGAGGTGTTCTGGTTGGTGGGGGACTCGAGAGGGGGTGACGAGAGCGGCAGCTCTGGTGGGGGTGTGGGCAGACAATCAACTATTACTGGTGGCATCGGAAGCCTTGGCTCTTCAGTTGGAAGTGTCGATAGACTTGTCTCCACTATTGGAGACATTGGCAGACATTGTTGATCTACTGACGGTTCCCTAACTGCTATTTCTTCTATTGTTTTGTACTTTTTTAATTCAATCTATATTTAGTCGAAATAATATAATAATAATAATAAATATAATTATAAATATGTTTTTGTGACAATTATTATATTATATTTACATTTATATAAATATTTGCAGTTTAAACACAAACATTAATGTCTGTACGAATGTGTCGAATAAAAGCAGGTTTTTATAGTTAAACTAATAATAAAAATATTTTAACTATCGATAAGAATTGTCTAAACAAATAGACAAAAAATTTCGATTAAAATCTAAAACTAATAATAATAAGAACTTTGAGTCGTTTCGCAAACTAATGCTAATTATCTGAAAATTCAATAGAAATCTATTCATTAGAAAATATGATTAATAATACAAAAAAATATTTTAATTGATTATTAAAATCTAAACAAAAAACTATTGAAACAACTGTTTTGTATCCGTGATATTGAAACAAAACAAAAATAATAAAAACATATTTCATATTCTGAAGGACTTAAACATTTGAAATAAAGTTTTAAATTAAAAGAAAATTATTGTCTAATAGTCTAAACTGAATGCAAAACTAAAAACATGAAATCACCTCAAGATCTGCTAATTTATTCTCCAAATCCTTATTGATTTGCATCAGTTTCTGGCACTCGAGTAACGTTTCCTGTTTGAACTCCTCGGCCACCCGGACAGTAGTCAACAGATCCTTTTGAAACTGATTCCACTCGTGCTGTTCGGCCAACATCTTCTCATTCAAACGCCGGATCTCGAGCTGTTTGTCGGCTAAACTCGATTCGAGCTCTGCCACCAACTTATTCTTATCGGACAACTGAGCCAACAGTTGCCGCCTGTCCTCCAGACCTCTCTTGGCCGAGAGTTCGGTCTCAACCTTCTGGTGTTCCGCAAATTTCAATTTTTTCAGTAACTGTTCATTAGTTTCCCGAAACTCATTGCACTTGAGCTCAAAATTCTTGATCTGATTCATCACTTTATTGATCTCTTCTTTGGAATCACTTTCAGTTAACACCAACTGTTGTCTCAGTTTTTTCACTTCAGTCTCAGCCAAAGTCAACTGTTCCCGGAGTTGGCGCACAATTTGCTCGAACTTCTGCTTCTCATTGCGCGCGTCGATCAACAGCTGATCCATTTCTGACTTATCGAATATGCTGTCCATTTCGGTGGGCGCCGAACGAAGACTCGAATTACGATTGTTTGAACTCATTTTCTTCGGCGCCTCTGACGAGAACTCCGTTAACTGACGTCTCAATGACGACACTTCCATCGGATTACTTCGGCAACAGCACCAGTGGTTAAGTCGTGTGCGACTACTCTTCTCAAAACAATCGAATTGAGTCTTCGATTACATAAACACTAATTGGGTTTCGGGTAAAACAAAACTCTCTTTCGATATAACTATAAACTAAAGAATAGAAAAACACAAAAATCGGTTAATTTTAATCAAATGAAACCCATATTTGGCTAATAATTAAAATCAAAAAATAAGTCTAAGTCTAAGTCTCATATATTTAGTGAACACGTATTTAAAGACAGAAAAAAGCGTTAAAACAATGAATTTCTAATTAACTTAAAAAATAGTCGACATTATAACCGAACGGTTGACTAAACATAAGGGTTAGCACTAATCGACATAATTAACACTAAAATAAATCTTTAATTTCTATACTTTTTCCTCAGAATGTAGTTCTGTATCAATACAATCGGTTCAGCAGTTTATTAAATAGGAGTTCATTATATTGGACGACAATATCAATCCGTAAAATACAGGCATTTATTGACTATATTTTTGTCGCTTTTTATTACACAATTGAAGACAAGTTTTATATTATGAAAAATATAACAATTTGTAGGAATTTGTCGTCAATTTACTCGTTTAGTCATATATTATGTATTAAATTGAGTTCAGACATCAGTTAAGACATGATGTCGTCGTTGATGCTGTCGTCGAAGATATGGCTTTTGGCAAACAATTTGGTTTCAATTTAACAGTTAGTTTAGACGACATAAGCAGATCTGAAGCGAACAACTGAAGAAATAAGTCGAAAACGACTATTATATTGATTACTGAACTGTTGGTGCAATCAATGATTTATCAATAAAATAAATAAATATTTTGTTTATTAGACGAAAAATGTAAATAAAAATCGCGTTTTGTTTATATTGTAATCGAAAGAGCGATTGACAACAGGAATACAAAACCGAAATCTACACTAATTTCTAATTTTAAAGTCCATTAGTTATTATTACTTTCTTATATTGCAATCACATCTGCATTTCAACTATTAATTACATTTAAATCAAATTAATAATTAATATATTAAACAAACGGTTAGTTAACGGGAAGTGAGATAAACACGAAATTCAATATAAAAACAGTAATTGAATCGATAGGACAGAGACTGAACGCAACGGATATTAATATTTATGTTATGAACGGCAGAGTCCAGACCTGTTTCGGGACATTAATTGCTAAATAGCTTCACATAAACAACACATTGCGAGACACAAACAGCGAATCAAATTAATAATTGAGTTAATAATTAGTGTATTTAGTCGTTATATTAAGTAATGTATGTATGCGTTGGGTTTGAGGACGAACTACACACACGTTATGCCACTTCAGCCTAACATTAAGACTAAGCACTAATTTGTTACCAATTTCTTCACATCTCTCTATTGCCAGATATAACAGCTCTCACTGTCTCTCACTGCGAGTCGTTTTATATTTACATACAGACAGTCATTACAGTATTGAGAAATATTAAGTTCAAAAAAAGACTTCAATAGCGCTTTCAGTGCAGTTCTGACTCATTCACTCATACATTACGTTATGCACTAATGGTTCGGCGCTTCAAGTCTAGGCCTTTCGAACAATTATTTTTTTCGAATCGTTTTGTTCCACTCTTTTGCATATTTTTATTCCCTTTTTCTCACAAATGGTTTTCAAAATTTTTATTTATACGTAACGTATTTTATGATTTGTCTGTTACGCCTAATAGAGCGCAACGCCATCTGATAGTGCATTCAAAGAGACCGACAGCTGAATAACAGACAGACAGAGGGGGAGAGGGAGGGAGGGAGAGAAAGAGATGGGAGAGAGAAGTGGATTGTTTTGTTTGGCTTCAATAGTAAACACTTGTATTGAAAGGCAAATGTCTGACAATAGCAGTAAATTATAACAAATAAAAAACATTTAAATCAAATTTTAAGCATAAAAAACAATAACAAAATAGTCAAAAGACGGAAGAGAAGACAGTTTAGACATCAATGAGTGATCAGCACAAGGAGTCGGGCCGTCGACTGGTCTGTAGTCTCTGTTTATTGTTTTGTTTTGACATTTGCTCTCAAATAGCACTCAATTACTGCTTTTGTTTTGTTTTTAACTTTTAAATCAATTTTTTGTTTATAAACAAAACAAATGAAAAATCGAAACAAAAAACGATTTAAAAACAAATATTAATAAATCGATATTTTTATCAATTAATGAATTGTAATTACAATTGATTTAATTGTATTATCTTCTAATGGCCACTAATAGCGAGTCCGAGAGCGGCGGCGCTATACGGAAGAGTACGCCGACGAAGAGGAGCTGCTGTTCGGCGGCCGAGCCTTTGATGTCGACCACAAACTGGTTTCGGATAAATTCGATTCAGAAAAGTTCGACTTTGTTAGACAAATGGGTGGCGAAGAGCTCACCATTGGGTTCATACAACAGAATGGCTTTGAAAAGCCGATTATTATTAAACAAATGAAGGGTTTGTTTGCAGTTATATATTAATTCAATTGAGAGTCCATTCAAATTGATTTGAATTGAATACCGGATATAGGCTTAGGAATGAAAATGCCTTCGAATACATTCAACGTCTCGGACGTGAAGGCGTGCGTCGGCTCCCGACGGGTCTTGGATGTGATGGACGTGCAAACGCAACGAGACTTCAACATGACCATGAAGGAGTGGTGTGTCTACTATGAGAACACCGATAGGGACCGACTTCTCAATGTAATATCACTTGAGTTCTCGCACACAAAGCTCGAACAGTACGTCGATTCGCCCTATATTGTCAAACAAGTCGATTGGATTGATTGGGTTTGTATGCTATTTACCATTCACTCAGACACTCATTCACTCATTTCTCATATTTTATTAAACTTTAAAAATTAATATTTGTTTTGAAAGGTTTGGCCGAAACACTTGAAACAGTCTCAAACTGAAGGCACTAATAGCATTGAGGACATGAAGTACCCAAAAGTTCAAAAGTAAATAATTAATTGTAAATATATTTAAAAACAATTTTTAAGATTTTATTTGCGACCTATTCTACAGGTATTGCCTAATGAGTGTAAAGGGTTGTTACACCGACTTTCACATTGACTTCGGGGGCACATCCGTGTGGTATCACATTCTGAAGGGCCGTAAAGTGTTTTGGCTAATCCCGCCGACGGAGCGCAACATCCAGTTATACGAGCAGTGGGTGCTGTCGGGCAAACAGTCGGACATCTTCTTCGGCGATACTGTCGAGCAGTGTGCGCGCGTGCACTTAGAGGCCGGCAATATCTTCTTTATACCAACCGGGTGGATTCACGCAGTGTTTACACCCGAAGACTCGCTCGTCTTTGGCGGCAATTTTCTTCACTCCTTCAGCATTGAAAAGCAGCTCCGGGTGGCACAGGTAGAGGACGTGACGCGAGTGCCCGCAAAGTTCAGATACCCGTTCTATACGGAAGTGCTTTGGTATGTGTTGGCCCGTTATGTCTATTGTCTGATGAATAAGAATCATCTGAAGTGCAATGACGAAGGAATTCCTATTGTGAAGGAGAGTGACTCCAATGGTGAGACTTATATGAAATTTGAATTACATTCACTTCTACTTTGTTCTAATACTTTATTCTAATATTTAGACATAAAACCACTCATCAGTTCATCTCAACCGACATTCAAATCAAATACTCATTTAACACCGTTTGAATTGTCGGGTCTGAAGGCCATCATAATGTGGTTGCAACGTCTGCCGCCATCCAAGCGCTCCCTTCCTGAGCTCATACTATCGGCAGAATTGCTTCTAAACGACGCACAGATTCTGATCGACGAACACAGCACTGATAGCCACCAAATGGCTGTAACTGGCCGTCCGGTTCTGTTCTGGTCTAAGAAACCAACTAACTCTCCATCGATTACATCCCAATTACGTCAAATAAAGCCGCCGTCGTATGCACTGAAGCAAATGCGTCAAAAGGAGGCGCAACCAGTTGTCACTCCAACGGTTAGACCTGAATCGCCGCCAACTCGACCCATCAGTTCGAATCAATATACCATTAGCTCCGGTTCGACCATAAATCAGGTGATTATTACTTTTGTTACTTTTATTATTACGCTTTGAGAAATGGTTTCTAAACTAATGTTTTATTATTTTATTAGGATTTGATTCCGAGCTCTTTCGCTGGACTTATTGCACAAACAGGTGTTAATCACTTTCAGCCCTTCATTCCCATAACCAACGCTCCAATTCTTAGTTCGATTGGATCTATGGCCTCACCGATGCCGGTAATGCCTGCCGTCTCATACATGTCGTCATCACTACCTCCGCCGCCGCCACTCATCTCAACGAATCCATCCATTAATCCGATGACAAACTCATATCAGACGACAAACTCGACTCAAACGACATACACGTCATTACCACAAATGAATGATCACTTAAATACACATTTGAATCATAATATGATCTCTAATTCAATCGATAGAAAACCGTTGAATGGAGTGTCGAGTGAACCGATTACTCATTTGACGCATAACTTCACTACAACTTCGACGCAATCGCAACAAAGTTTTGCTAATTTTTTTATAAACAATACTTCGAATCTAAAGCGCAATTCACCGATACTTGCCGTCAATGAGACTCAGACGCAAATGAGTCGACCGTTTCCGGCAGCTCTGCCTCCGTCCGGCTTCCACTCGACAGCCATTCAAAGCGAACCGTTTGTATCAAAAATGGTTAACTCATCGACGCAGTCGTCATTCACCGGCGCTCACAAGCTATCATTGGTGTCGACCGGCGCCGGATCTACCGGCAAATCGAACTCTAATGACTCGTCCCGTCGACGGCGAACGCGTTGCAAGAAATGTGATTCCTGTCTGAGAGCGGATTGCGGGGAATGTCACTTCTGCAAGGATATGAAGAAGTTCGGCGGACCCGGTATGCGATTATTGATTTCGGTTTTTGTTTTATTTGTTTTAATTTTTTTAAACCGAAAAACAGGTCGAATGAAACAGTCGTGTATTGCGCGTCAATGTCTGGCACCGGTATTACCGCACACGGCCTGCTGTATGATATGCGGTCGCGACGGTTGGGAAAAACTTGTCGATCCATCCATTAATGATGAGACGGCGTCTTCTCTAATGGAGTGCTCCCAGTGTTGGGAAATAGTACATCCATTTTGCTTGAATGAGAAGTTTCCCCAGTTTTTAGCCACCGATGGTATTGATCCTAATTATTGTTATTTTGTTTGAATTGTTTGTATTTTTATTTGGTTTTGTGTTTAACAGCGAATATCAACGAAGATCTGCCCAACTCTTGGGAGTGTCCGCGTTGTGCGAAATCCGGTTCGAAGACCAATAATAAATATTCGAAATCTAAGTCAAACAACAGTTCTCTGTCGACAATCAATTGGTCTCAAACGCGAAAAGAAGACAATATTTTGGTTGAATCAGAACCGCCAGAAAAGAAGTTTCGCTTATCTGCTGAAGAATCGCCGCCCAGTACTGACGATGAGGACGACGGGCCGGACAATCAGCGCCCGATCCATAAGTTTGCTAATAATAACAGTAACACATCGTTCGATAATTTTAGTAAAGATAATGACACCGAAGATACCGATAACAGCAGTAGTTCCAGTCATACAGACGGTCACAACTCGTCGCACAATTATCTTTCAAAACCCTACTCACTGTTAGCTAACAGTTCTTCAGCACATGTCCGCTCGTGCGCCAGATTTCCATTATTGAGTCAGGGATTGAAACAAATGTCGAGTCCGCCGAACAATAATTCGGGTCTTTTTGCCAAAAATAGCTCGTTTTCACCTAATAGTAGTAATAATAATAATACAAATAATAATAAATCGGAAGTCAAAGGGTTGGCGGCTCTTATGAATCCAAAGAAAAAGAGCGAAACCTCTAGAGATCGGCTGTTTAAGAGCTTAAAAGGTTTACCATTTTTATAGAAATATATTTATTGTTTTTTATTTATAATTTTTGATTTAATGTGATTCAAATTTAAGGTTTAAAGAAATCATCGGAACATTCGGTGAGGTTTGCCGGCTCTTCATCATCGCATCAGAAAAAGTCGCACAAATCAAGTGGTTGTTCCGCAACTCCGACGACCACTACTCTCTCATCGCTAACAACACAAACGAGTTGTTCATCTAATTCCAGCAATTCTTCCGTTTCGAGCCATAACTCTAATCAAAACTCTCAGAGTCTGAGCCCGAGTCCTCTCTCGGGCTTATTGTCGGCGCCGACACTACTCCCAATTCCAAACAATTTCGGCAAAAGTGAACTGAATTTAAGTGAAACGAAACGCGAAATACACGACGAGTCGACTGATGACGAAGACGTCACTACCGAACAGCAGAGCGTCGAACAAATTACAGATAATAAGCCAAACGGCGGCGCTTTCTACCAGATAACTGAGCCAATGGTTCAAAGGGAACTCATTCAACCTAAATATGTGGTCAGTATTTATATGCTTTTAATATTAAATTTTTAATTACGAGTAATTGAGTTGAGGCTGATTTTTAAAAATATTTTTGCCACACATTCATAGGTAAGACCGGCGCCACTCGAATGTGATATTTCCGAATCAGAACAATCAGATGTGTCGGACAAGGAATGTGACGACGAGTCGAATAACGACACAAATAATAATAGTTTTAGAAAAGCGCGAACTAAAGCCAAACAGAAGTTTTTGCGCAAATTTCGACCTAAACTCTCCGATAATCTGGTGCTCGACCGCGATGTGATCGGGCCTGTGATGAAGCACTTAACCAAACACGATTTGTTGAACTGTATGAGAGTTTGCAGACAATGGAATGGTTTGTATTTAATTTGAAAATATTATAGACATGAATCAGTAGTCAAACATAATTTTTATTCACATTTATAAAATTTAAACTTGTTACATTTAGGACATAGTGTGCACACATAATAACAATAATAGACAGACTACTCAAAAGTACAAATAGTATCAAAAGTGTATTATTTTTGCTTTAATTTGATATACATATCGAGACATCTGTTGAAACAAGAATTGGATAATTTGTAAAAAACTAAGTTTTTGCCAAGGGGGGACTTAGAACTGGCCAGGAGTGTAGTTATTATTACAAATCACAATTCAATTTGTAGTTTCTACATTGCATAAGAATTTTAGTTGCTAAAATTATAAACATTAACAGGAAACATTAAAACATTTAGCATAGCATAAATAGCATTATTATTCATAATTAAAATATGTAAAACAAATCAATGTCTATAATATGAATCGAATTTCAAAACTAATTGTTTGTATTAAGGCTTTACAATGGATCCGAAACTCTGGCGTAATCTCGATTTGAGCCGTAAGAAGATTACATCAATTATTCTGATGGGAATCGTTAGACGACAGCCCAAGCATCTCAACCTCTCCTGGACTAACATTACTGGTCGTCAACTGTTTTGGTTGATATGCCGTTTACCACATCTTCAATCGCTATCATTGGCCGGTTGTTCTTCATCTGCAGTGTCCGCACTGTCCACTTGCAACTGTCCACTCATGGAAGCACTAGACCTGTCTTGGTCTGACTCATTAGATGATGATCTCATAGCCGCTCTCCTATCGGCGCCCAATGACTCCCGACCCGGACTGATGGAGACCAAGACTCGACTCAGGTTTTTGGCCGACATCAAACTTTCGGGTAATTCTAATTTTGTTTTATATTTTTTAAAATTAAAAATTAAAAAATTTTGTTTTTTTTTTGCCAAACCTTAGGTTCAAATATAACGGATAAAACTATTCGTCTGATTACACAACATCTGCCGTTTGTCAACCGAATAGACATTTCGAACTGTAATAAAATAACTGATATGGTATGGGTTGACACAATTTTATAATTTTATTTGACATTTGAGTCGGTTTTTGATGTTAGTGTTAGCTCTAAGTTTTGATTTGTTGTAAAGTTTCAATTGATTTGTATTTAATTGTTTAAATCGAATTACTCTGCGTTTAGGGCATCGCAGTGTTGGCAACGGCTAAGGCCAAGCATTTGGTGTCTCTGAACATCGCCTCCTGTTGTAAGATATCAGACATTAGTTTGGATTCATTGCGAAGATGTCAGTCGATCGAACACTTGGATGTGAGAGAGTGTCCACAAGTGAATCGAAGCGCTTGTCATCAGTTCATATCTCAATATCCGCCGAAGACTAAACTCATTTGCAATTGAAGGACAAAAACAATCAGAAACTGAGATAACACTCGATTTATATCTTATGTATAGTTTGTATAAAAATAGCGTTTATTTATATGAAAACAAATTATTGTTTTATTCAAATTCAGGGAAAAATCCATAGAATTATTATTTAAATCACTTTTGAAACGAATTATTATTTTTGCTTTAATTAGGAATAAATGCTAATTATTATAATTTATGTTAATTTAAACTCGTTTTTACTTTTATTGAAGCTATAGATTATTTATTTGTTTTTAATCTATTTGTAAACTATTTGTAAAAAGTGTTTAATTTTTTTATAATTCTCTGACGAAAGCATAGTTTGATTTTTGTTTGTTTTTGGGGATTATTTTGTTTTACTTTTCGACAAATTGTGTTTTGACTGAATTATTTATTTCGGAATTTCATTGTTTTTCAGATTATTATTCGTGAGTTTAGCGAAAAAATTATTTTTTCAATAATTTTTCTAATTTAACATTTGATGTAAATAATTATATAATTTTTTATTATATATATTTGAAAACAATTGTAAGAATTATTATAAATATTTTAAGAATTATTTATTATTATGTAAACTAAACAATTGTAAAATATATTCGAATTATTACTGAATTGTAAATTAATTTAATTTTTTTTTGTTTTATTTTAACTAAAAATAATATTAAAATTTTTGCGAATTCTATACAAAAGTTTTATTAACATAAAAAATTTTGCGCAAATATTAATAAATAATTTAACAAGCTAACTTTAGTAATATTGTAATTTAGTATTTATATTTAAAAAGCTAAAAAAATTCGAAATTATTTAATTACAGTTTTAGCTTGCAATAAATTTTTAAGAATAGAAAATATCTTTAGTTTATTTAATAGAAACCGCTATTTCAAACAAATTCTATTAATAGAATTATGATTTCAAAACTTCGGAAATATTGCTTTTATTTTAATATTATACTTAAAACAAAATTCGACTGATCTTAATGTGCATTAGGAGCAAAAATAAATTTTCAAGCAATTGTAATTTTATTAGACATTAAATAATTATTTATGCATTGCGGCTTTCTAAAACACTCTCAAAATTTTAATTACATACTTTGCTATTAAATTCAAAAATATAAAAAAGAGTATTAATTATAAATTATAGGAATGTATACAATATAATCATAATTAACTTTGTTAACAGTATTAAAACTTTGCTGGCTTTTTCTGGTAAAGTAAACTATTATTTAATATTTGATAAATATTTAAAAATTTAAATGGTACAATCGACAAATATAAAGAACTAAGCGCACAAACAGAATTCCGTGTTAGAACGATTTTATAAATTTCCTTTGAGTTAAGGAATGCGAACCTTTTTTAAGAATACAAAGATAAAAACAGCACTTGTGTTTATATATCATGTATTTAATAAGTTAACAACATAAACTACAGTATATAACTTAGGTATATAGCTTTAGTTTGAAGATCTAGCAAGTGGAATTTAACTACAGTATTACATATAACTAAATCAAATAGTATTTAACAAATTTACTCTCGAAAATGTATTAAGATCATACTGTTGAGTCTTGTTTTCAAATAATATTTAGACAAAACTTTAAGTTAAACTCGTTGAGATTTTAATATTTCTATTTTTAATATTTGCGTTATAAAAATTACAATGTCTTGTTTAAATTGCCTTTACCACTATTTATAAAAACTTTATTGTACTAATATATATTAACCCTCTCTCAGACCCACTTTGGTCAGTGGACAGTAGTATAGATCTGTTGCGTAAAATAATAATTTAATATTTTATTACTAATAAAATTTAACGATAGTAATCAATATGAGTTGATTGCAAATCAATAAGAATGTGATTACAATTTTAAGGAAAATCTTTTCGCAATAAATTGATTTTGTAAAAATGACAAAATTATTTACTCTTTTTTTTATTGATTTTTTAATCAAGCAACTTATTTATGTTATTTTACAAACTTCTAAGAATTTTTATTTTGTCTCCGAAATAAATTTTCAGATCATATCTGTCATTAAAACTTAAGAAAAGAAGTGTTGAATGTCTGTCAACGCCTTAATTCTGTAATACAGTAAAAGATTATCAACACTACTATTATCGAAGAGTAGAATAAATATTATTCTTTTCGATGAGTTTTTACACAGCGTTTCGATTCCAATAAAAGAATTAATAGAGAGGAGAGAAAAAGTGAGTGAAAGTGAGAGTAGATTCTCTATTGCAGTAATAGTAGATTTCTATTAAGTAAACTATGTCTACATTTATTATATTGAGTATAAATTAATTTTGGAAATACAGATATAATTGAATATAAAAAGCTATTTACTATCCGAAGCAAATAAAAGGCTTAATGAAAATATAGAGAATAGAACAGAAAAATTCCTTATATTATCATTACTACTGGTATTGTCTTCATTGGCCGAACTATCATTGGTTTGGGTTTATAGGCATTAGTTTGGGTTTATTTCTATTTAGTAGAAATAGGAGTTAATAATATCGGGGATTGGGTTACGGCTCATTCGGGACACATTCCAGTGCCAAGTCTACAGTAATGTCATTCCAGAGCTGATGCCTTCACTTGTGTATCCACTCAACTACTCAACCATTTGCTCTTTCAATCGACCTTTTCTTCACTAACTGACCAATACTTGTATGTATTGTACGGCAAGTATTGATAAACTATTATCATTGACTCAAATGAATGCAAATATTCAAACACTTTTTCTCTGCTTTTTCTCATCTATTTTCACAGTATTCTCAACCAATAAAAAAATCACAAATTCTTTAGCCGTTCACTCAATCATTGATTATTCAGAAAAGTTTTTCTTTTCTCTCTCTTGTGTGAGATTTCTATTTTCATATTTTGTTTATTTATTATATATCTATAGTCTCTGCGCTCTTATACTCACTCAACAAAAGACTATATCAACTGAAATGTGAATTAATTTTATGTTTTCTTAATCTCCTCATAAATATAAATTAAAATCTTTACCAAATGTTTAATACAAGTACTGAAAGTTATAATAATAATTCAAAAGCAATAATAAATTTCGATATACTATGGAATGCAACATCACTTGAATCGAGTCAACAGTTATTTGATTCAAATTCTCTACAAACGAATGACAGCTATTTTCAGACGCATAGAGCTATTGAAGTAATAATTATTTCGAAATATATTTCTGCTTGTTTAGTTTAATTGTTTAAACTCTATCCAACATTAATAACAATAAATAAGTGTTTAATTTGAATGCAGATAGTGATGTACGTGCTCTACACCATCGTATGGTTGGCCGCAATCCTGGGCAACGGCTTCATAATCTACATAGTGTTGTCGCACAGGTCTATGCAAACAGTGACGAACCTCTTCATTGTGAACCTGGCCATCGGCGACATTCTTATGGCTACTTTATGTATTCCATTCACATTCGTGTCCAGTCTTCTGCTCCAGTACTGGCCGTTCGGCTCATTCATGTGTGTCATTGTCTGCTATTCACAAGCGGTCACTGTATTCGTCAGCGCCTATACTCTCGTCGCTATCAGTATTGACAGGTATTCGACAACATTTCGATTCGGGTTTTAAATCTGTTATAGTCTATCAAATTATTTCCTATTATTTTTTGACCTAGATAATTCGATTATTAATTATTAATTTATAAAACATAAATAACTTTATCTAAACTTTAACCAAATAACTTAAACATGAATATTAATTAGGATATTATTTTAATAGAATTCAAACATTAATTCTGCTAACATTAAAATTAATTTTAAATAGAGTTCAAATCGAGTTTTAATATAACTGTTTTATAACTATGGTTTAGATACAGAGCTATATTACACCCATTGAGAGCCAGAATTACCGAATTGAACACAAAGTTAATTATTTTAATCATTTGGTTCGTATCACTGTTGACACCCCTTCCGACGGCCTTACTGTCCAAATTAAAACGACAATTCAATAGCACAGAGTTCACGTGTATGGAGGATTGGACGGACATTAATAAACGCTATTATTATTCAATGGCTTTAATGATATTGCAATACGTTTTTCCGTTAACTGTTTTGATCTATACCTACACCAGAATAGCTGTCGTTGTCTTTGCTAAAGTGACGCCCGGGGAGGCCGAGGATGCTAGAGATGCCCGAATCAGGGCTTCTAAGCGAAAAGTAGATTTTTATTCTAAATTTGTCATTTAAAAAATTAATATAAAAAATTAAAAAATAATTTTAACTCTTTTATCATTTTTAAACACTTTATAAAATTTTAATTATTTAAAAAATTAATTTAAACTTAGATGATCAAGATGATGATGGTATGTGTGATGACATATGCTATTTGTTGGTTACCCCTAAACACAGTTAACTTAATTGGCGACCAAATGCCTGATATATGGAAATATCCGCATATTATGTTGGTTTGGATTGCGAGTCATTGGCTGGCAATGAGTCACTCTTCGTATAACCCGATTATAATATTTACTATGAATTCAAAATTTCGGACCTCTTTGAGACAACTACTAACTAATAACTTTTCCCAGCGATCGGTCAACAGTCCAACTATTTTGGCTACCCTTCAGAATAATATACAAGTCAGACAATCAATTTGAGTACAAAATTAAGTTAATTGTTGTTAAAGCATAAGTTATATTTCAAAGTTTTATTTTATTAATTATTAATTTTAAACAATACATTTTTATATGCGGTAATGTAGGTTGGTAAAATTTAAGTACAATTTAATATACCGGTATAAATGATAAATTATTAATAAGTTAGTTTAGCAAAGAGTTATAATTTTAAGGGACATAATTTTAAGAATAAACATTTATAAAAATGCTTACCTGCATCATTTATTGAAATATTTTCTTGGGCAATTGCATAATTTTAAATTATTTATTTTAATCAATATTAATTATTATAACTTTATTATATATTTTTAAATATGTAAATCAATTAAAATAATATGACCAAAATCTTTAACTTACTTGTCAGTTTTAATAAACATTCCAATTCTTATAATTAATATATTAAAATTATATAAAATATTATATAAAATAATGTTTTTGTAATTAACTAAATTATTTTAACTTATAAAATATTAAATTTATTACCTGTATAAATTTATAATTTGGTGTATAAAAATTTAGTGGTTAATATTTAAATTATTATTTAAACTATTTATCTTTTATTTTTTTAAACTTAAGCAATAATTTGTTATAAATCATAGTATATAAATAAATAAATTAAAATAATTTAAAATTAAAGTCTTATACAGTAATTAAGTTTTTAATGATGATTTATATGTAATTACAATTAATTAAAATAATTGAGTATAAATTTTATTGACTTATATATAATATTTTATTTGATTAAATATAAATTAACTTATCTTAATATAAATTAATGAAACAATTTTTGAATTTGCATATCTAAATTAATCAATAATTAGGGGGCAAACTCAAAAATCAATGTAAAAAACTAAATAATAATTCTTGTATCCAAAAAGTATCTTGCTTAAGTTTATTCACATATTGTGTGTTGTTCATAACTTGATTGAAACACTCAACTCAATCGATTTTTTCATTTAAAACTTAAAAGTAATTTTTACCATTTTAATAATTTACAAAAATTTGAATTTACAGTATTGTAAATTTCTAATAAAATATTCTCACAAAAAGAAAAAACTTTAAAAATTTGTCTAATGTTTAACTTAAAATGTTTTTAAATATATCTCAATTAATCTTAAAATCATGTTTTCGAATAGCATTTTTAAATTTGAATCAAATTTTACTATTATTCTTACAAATTAATTATCATAAAATAATGTAATTTTTGTAAATAAAGAAAATTTTTATTTTGAAATAATAATATATTTAATTATTTCATTAAAAAATGTTTTTACTAATACCTTTTCTAAATAAATTGTTACAACTTATCTGGATGTTTTTTAATCGAATGCTGCATTAACATAGAGTATATTATGTAAGCTATTTCACGTGAGAAAGTCCTCTGGCAGTTTCAATGCCCCATGAAGATAATTAGTAATCGTTTATATAACAACTATTTATATGAGAGCCGTATATAAATGATATAAATGCATAATTTTTAAAATGATACTACAGTCCAACCCGCTTATAACGAACAGCTTGGTTCTGCTAAATCCGTTCGTTATATACAATTATAACTTAATATATATTTTTATTTTGTTCAATAACTACTGTTGGTTATATGCGGGTATTCATTATAAGCGGGTTTGTTATAAGTGGGATGGTCTGTATTTCATAAAGTCTAACGCAAAAACTATTTATAATATATATGTTGTATGTTGTATATATACTAATTTTACTTAAAATTATTTTATTATTGAATAAAAATTACATTAATTTTTGCTGCAATTAGATCCATAATTACAATTTTAAAACATAATATTGGCACTTTTATACTTTTATTCAAATTTTGGTCACTACTCGCCAAAAAATGAGTTTAGGAAAATTTTGTTTTAAAATTATTATTTAAAATTAAAAATTACACAAACAATTTCAAGCTTATTTTTATAACACTTTTGGTTAAAAAGTAATTAATTAAAAACATCCGTTTTTTAATTTATTACCATGTCTGTATATTGTAGTATTTTTAAATTTTACAAAGTTTAATTATATTTAAAAATTATATAAATTTGTAGTTGTTAATTAACTTAAAAATAGTATTTGATTAGATTTGTTCTTGACTGATTTGTTTATCGATTTAAATGTTTGATTAAATAACATTTAAAAAATATCTTGTTAGTATAAATTATGTTAAGTTAATCAATATATTTTTAATATACTTAAAGTTAAATTATACAAATAAAAAATATTTTGTAAACACAAACACATTTTAATAATATATTAATTTATTTTATTAAAAATATTATAATTTAAATCAGAATTTAAATAACAGTTTAAATTTTTAGGTTAATTCATAACATATTTTATTATAATTAAAATATTTTAAAACATGAATTTTAATTTGTTTAAAACAAATTTAAAACATGAAATTAAAAATAAATCCAATATTTACATGCTCAAATTAATTATTTGCTATTATAGAGCATTGGGCAT
>JAQFXP010001579.1:0-18580 GCA_034693685.1 Belba bartosi
AATACTGTTTTATAAGTCATTAAATTTTTGTAATAATTGAATTAATAGTTCAAATAAAAAAATTAATTTACAATTTTTTCATTTTTCATATTGATTCGTTAATAATAAAATGCAAACTCTAGAGCAGTGTAATCCAAAAAAGGTTTGATGTGCAGGGGTAATGTAGATTGCATTTAATAATGTAGATTATAGAGTATATGGCATATGTGATTATATAATACAGGAATTAACTTAATGCTAAGCATATTAGCTGGTACAATTCAACTTATTTAAGAGCAAATTGCGGTTTTAATTATAGCTTCTTAAATTATGGGCATTTGGAAAAATATTTTTATTGACATAATTGATATATTGACATATTGATATAATTCATATATGTTTGGTATAATTTTGGCGCAAATAGCTTTCCAATACCTGATTTACAGAGAGGTCAGAAGGGGAGTCAGTATTTAAATCACATCAAAAAGTTTAATATGTAGCATAAAATTTGATAATAAATATTAATTAAAATATTAATATATATATTATTAATTTTAGAAAAACAACTAATAAGAAGGTTAAAAAATAAATATGCAAATGTTGTAAAAATTGCAACTTGCGATGTAATCCTGGCTGGATGGCGGAGTGGTCTAGTGCGTCTGAATGCAGTTAAGTCTGACTTAACAAACAGGTAGTGGGTTCAAATCACGTCCGAGCTAATTTTTCTTTTCATAAGTTAAACAGGGCTTGGGTGGGGCAAGACAACCACGAGCTGCTTACCAAGCTCCGTTATTTGGTAGTGTAAGACTGGTTTAACAACAAACTACTAATACGAGTTTAGGTGTGTACTTTTAAAACTGTGACCACTATCCTCGTCACTATACTTCATGGTAAAGTAACGATTCGTCATTGGGTTGAAATTCCCGGTTGTGCAGGGAAAAGCTTTCGGGCCTAATTTATAAAAAACTTTCGATGTTGGATCAATCGACTATTGGCGAATTGCGATAAAGTATTATTTAACATATATTAATTAAAAAGTCTAATTCCGCATTTGCACATTAAAACTTCTTGTAAATATATTTATAGGATTATTTTAAACAATGTGTTTTTATTTTTAAAAATTTATTTCAAGGAAATAATTTAATTTAAGTTTATGCATTAAATATAAATCTGGCCTGCAAATTTGGTTTTTACTCTAAATAAATGTTAGCCAAAATTGTAGTGTCAAGGTGAATTTTGTACGATTTATGTTAACATATTTAAAAAGAAATTACCGTAAATAAAGTGCATTTATTAATACATCAATCGTATAGAGTCTTCATTATTTTGTTAATTAAGTGCAGAATTGCATATAATTATGTAATTCTTTAATATAATTAAAAGTTTTATATTTAAAAATTATCTTTTAATCAATTTATTATTGAATTACATTATAAATTGCTTCAAAATATAATAGAAAAGTTGAATTAAGTTTACTTTGTATTAAATTATTATTATCATTATTATTATTTAGCCATTTACAATTTAGATTTGGCTTGGAAATTTTATTTGTTAAAAATTTTTTACCTCTATCAGCAACTGAACCATATAAACTTAGTTGAAATTCTTTTGAAATTGAAAATAAATTTGCTAATTCTGCCATGTACCTGTTACTATAACTAAAAAATATATTATGATATAAACAATTAATTAATACAAAAATTATAAACAGTATAAAGCGATTCGGACAGAAATAGGGGTTAACTAAAAGCATTGTAATGCAATATTTTTTGGAACGTATTTTACGGAAAAATTTGTCAAATTTATTTGGAAAAAAAAATTTTGTCTCAAAATTTTTTGTGATTTAATCTTTTAAAATTTAAAATAAAGCTTTTTAATTTATTTAAATAAAAATTTAGTCAAGACATTAGAATTTATTTTACACTTAAGTTAATTATTAAAAAAATTATATTTTGTTCAAACTATAAAATATTAAAATTGTAAAATTTACAATCAGTCAACACCTGATATAAGTTTATTGACAAAAACCAAGGTCAAAAAAGTAGGCCGATTCAAAAGAATCAACAGACGGTTTTTTCAAAACAAAATTTTAACAAAAGCTTAGGTGAGGTATCAAGAACAAATTTTTTAAAAGCTTAAACACCTTATTTTTATAATAAAATTCAAATAAATTTAACTAAATTTAACTAGGTTCAATCTAAATTAAGTTTATTTGATTAAATCTAAAGCAAATTTAGAAACAATTTCGCAACAAATTTGCAAAATATTTCATCTACACTTTCTAGATCCAATTCGAATTTGACCATGGAAACTAAAATTTATAAATAATTTAGTATTTACTTATATTATTTATTTTATTAACTTACTCAAAATAAAACATATTAATAAATTTATTACAAATTTTAGCATGTTTAAAATTTTAAATAAAATGTAAATTTTTAAACACATTCTATAAAAATTATTAAATATAAATTTTTATGCAAATGTTTTTAGATAATGTATCCGTAAAACATTATAAATTAATTTGTAATTTATTTATATAAAACAAGATTTAACATTATAATTTTAGTACATTTTCTAAAAATATTTTAATTTTGTAATTTAATCAAAATACGAAATAATTGTTACTCTTTTAAAAATAATTTAAATTATTTTATAAAATACAAAATTTTGTAAACATTTTTATAGTATAGTTAAATTTATTATAAATTTTCAAAACAAAACAAAAATAAAACTTATATGCAATAAATAATTATTCTGGGCTACATTTTTATGATTTAACATTAAGTATTGGCGCAAAATGTATTTATGATAAAAGACCAAGTTTAGTTTTAAAAATTTTGGAAAATTATAGTTAATTGTTTATAATTGAACTTTTTGAGTCATTTTATCCAAAAAAAATATCCAAATTTTTTTCCAATTATTTTTGTGTTTTTGATTTATGAAATTTCAACAAAAGAAAAAAATTGAAAAAAAATTAATGTTTAGAAATTAATTTAACCCCAGCTCTCCAAAAATAATAAATTGAAAGTTATTATACACATATTAAATAAAGTAAATTTAATTTTAATATTACATAAATTATGTATTAAAAATTGGTAATCCAAGTAGCGCTGTTGGCAATTTAATCTAAAAATAAAATAATAGAGATGTAAATGATAAAAATTGTGATAAATAAAATATTTTAATTATAGTGTACAAACAAAAAATTAAAATTCATAATTCAAAAATTTTAATTTTATTTAAAACATTAATATAACCGCAAAAATATTAATATGATAAATACAAATATCAAAAAATTAAATATTTAATTTAATTACATTTACAATACTGAACAGCATGAATTAATAAAGGAAATTATGCAAATATATTTTTTTTGAGTAATAAATTACTAATAATAAAATTCAAACTCTAGAGCAGTGTAATCCAAAAAAGGTTAGTAGTGCAACGGTAATGTAGATTGCATTTAAAATGCTTTTCCATTTATTGGCATTTAATCAAATATATAGTGATTGATATATCTTACAAATATCACCTGATTTTAAAAATTTAATTTTGTGTTAATTATTTAAATATTTTTAATTGTTTAAATAAATTAAACGTAAAAATTAATATAAAGAAAACTGTAACGAAAAATTATTAACATAGCTGTGATTACCGTGCCGATTTAGTGTTGAAGCAAAATGCAATATATTTATACAACTTTTATACCTAACTTTTATTTTTTTTAACTCAATTTTCATACAGTATAGTGGTATAAAAGTTTGTTATATGGAAGTTGGGTAAAAATCGATAATAAAAGTTTTGTAAAAAATTTGATTAGTTATTTGGTCTGGTATAAATATCGGATAAAAAAGTTGACTGCTAAATTTTGTTTATAATAAAGTATTTTAATGTTACTTTATTTAATATGTGTCTAATAAATTTTAGCTTATTATCTTTGGGGGCGGCAGTTAAATTAATTTCTAAACATTAATTTTTTACAAACTTTTTCTATTATTGAATTTTCATAAATCAAAAACTGAAAATCATTTCGAAGAAAAAAATTTGAATTTTTTAATGTAAAATGACTTAAAGTATTTAACCATAAACAATTTAATATACTTTTCCAAAAATTTTAAAACTAAACCTGGTACTTTATTTTAGATACGTTTTGCACCAAGGCTTAATAATAAAACATAAATATGTAGCTCAGAGTTATAAGGGACTCAATAAGTTTGAACCCAACAAGATTTTAAATAATTCTTAAACCAAAAGAGATAATTAAGTTCTGTAAATTGGATCTAATAAATATATTTAAAAATGATATAATGTATATTAAGATTTTTTTAACTCATAACTCATATCTGAGAAAACGAGATGAATGCAAAGTACTATACTGTAGCTAACCCCAGAAGTGGGGGACTAGAGCAGGGTTATAAAATAAATAGACAAAGAGATGTTCTTTTATTTGACTTATGAATCACCTTGATCGGCGTACTTTAACTATTTTAAATATTTATACAAATATTGCCAATTTCATATGTAATTTTATACGTTTTTACTTAATTTTTAAAAACTAAGCATATCCAACACTAAAATTAGTTTAAAATTTTATTTTTAATATTAATTATTAAGAATTAATTTAATACAATCTTAATTATTACGATATTAATTTGTCGCATTTTTATTTTATATTTCATTATTAGAAAATATCGTAATATAAAAATAGTTGCACAGAAATAGTTATCATTACTCTCACTTTTTTGTTACAAATCTTTGTTTTTTGTTATTTATTTTATTACTTTACTTTATGATAAATTTTAATTTATTATTTTTTTAGTTAAATTAATTTCTAAAAATTAATTTTTTTCAATATTTTTCTATTGTTTTTGAATTTTTATAAATCGATAACTAAAAATTATTTTTAAAAATTTAAATTTATTTTTATGTAAATCGACTTAAATAGTTCAACCATAAATAATTTGATGTAATTTTCTAAAATTTTTAAAATTGAACTTGGTCTTTTATCCTAGATATATTTTTACCCAGGCTTAATGTTAAAACATAAATATGTAGCGCAGAATTACTATATCTATGCATTTTATTTCAAAATTTTAATTTTTTCTGTTTTGAGATTTTATAGCAATATTAATGTTTATAAAATAATTTGATATATTTTTAAAAGTTACAATTGTTTCTTATATTGTTTAAATTACAAAATTAATATATTTTTAGAAAATGTACTAAAATTGTAATGTTCAATCTTGTTTTATATAATAAAATTACAAATTAATTTATGACGTTTTACAGAAACATTTGCTAAAAACATTTGCATATAAATTTTTAATTATTATTAGTCATTTTTCTAAAGTTTGAATAAAATTTTATATTTATTTAAGATTATAAACATGCTAAAATTTGTAATAAATTTATTATTGTGTATTGTTTTAAGTAAGTTAATAAAAAAAATTATGTAAGTAAATAATAAATTATTTATAAATTATAGTTTCCATGGTCAAATCCGAATTGGACCTAGAAAGCGCAGATGACATTTTTTGCAACTGGGCTCTAATGGTCAATCCAAATTCCATATTTAAATCACAAAATACTGAACAAATTAAGAAATTTTGCCAATCGTGAGATATAATTATAAAATTTAATTAAAATATTTTTTTATAATTTATGTTATTTTTAAATATATTAAACATATGTTTTCTTTAATAATAAAAATTTTTTATTTTGGCATCTTTATTAGCTACTGCTGATATATTAATACTTAGAAATTTATATATTTTTATAAATTATGGGAGCTGGTCAAATAAATTTGTTTATGGTGAGAAGCAACATACAATTACTTGTCCTAGAGTTCCGTGCTTATTTTTTAAGCAACCCTAAATCAATTAATTAAATCATGTTTCTAACTGATAATTGTTTCAGTCAATGCTTACTTTCATTGTAATTTTGAAAGAAAACATCATTGTAAATTTATTATTTTATTTAAAACATTTATGTTTTATAAATAACAAACATTTTAATAAATTTATTAATTTCTTAAATTTTAGTTATAGCGTAAAGCGGTGTTTATTAAGCATAATAGTTAACACGAGCATTTTTCTGTAAATACCCTAAATTTTTAATGTATGAATATGAACATATGTTTAATAGATGAATAACAAGTTTAATAAGTAGTTTTTCATAAATTCAATGCCAAAAGATAAAAGTTTAAACATTATAAAAATTTTTAATCTTTTATTGTCGATTTTATTGATATAATATAGGGTCCAATAAGAAATTATATAATTCTGTCGCTGATTATATAATTAATTTTTAAAAAAATTATGTAAAAAAATTTTGGTTGCGAGAAATATAACGACTACGTTATATGCTATGTATATTCCAGATCATACTAACTAATACAAAACCTTATTACCGAATTCCCTCACATTTAATTGCATAAAACAAAATGTAAATTTAAGTAATTTTAATAGAATAAAAATATAATTAAATCCGAGTGAACGCAACCACTTCATTATTTAATTTTCCATCCACTGTTTTAGCTTAGTAATTTAATGTTGAAAATTTAAAAGGCTAAAATTTTTTTATGTGTAAATCATATGTTAAATTTAATTTACAAAAAAGTTAACACTTACCAGAATTAAGGTTTAATAAAATGGCATCGATGGATTGTGTGAAGCTATTTTTGTTTAAACGCGCGCTTATTTATTTCAATGTATGCATAATTAGATACTTTCGGAAATATACGTAACGGTAATAACTAGGGCCCACAAAGCGTACCAAAAAATGCTATGCGCGTGAAAAGTTGGGAACATGAAAAAACATTTTTATAATACAAAAAATTAAAATGTAAATTTGATTTTAATAAAACAAAATTAAAACACAAAGATTAAATAAAATTATTGTAATATTCAAATAAATATTTTTAAATATTATTTTTAGTAAAACTAAACTTGTAAACAATTGATTTAAATTGTAATTAAAATCTAAATAATAATTATTTTTAAAATTATCAACTTCAAACAAAAACACTATTATTTTCACTTAAAATGTTTAAATATAATTGTTTTTAAATTGCAATTAAAATTTTAAAAAATATTTTTATATTAAATCACTTTAAACAAAACACTATTATTTTCACTAAAATATACCTAAATTATATAATTTAAAGTAAATGTATGCAAATAATACAAAGCAATTGGCAAAAACTTATTGCTAATCAAATCACAAGATTGCTTATCCTGTGAGGAATGTGTGCTATTGGATTGCAGGTGTTATTGATAAACCGGATAATGCTATCTATTTAAGATTTATTTGTTTTTATTATTGTGTAAAAGTAATTCAAAATTTTTAATTTTATTTTACAGTTTTAAATAATCTAATTTATTATAATTGTGATACTCCCGACTTATCACGCTTATAGTATTTTTTGGTACGCTTTGTGGGCTCTAGTAATAACACACACTTTCTGTTAACACAATTATACGGACAATAATATTTCAAAAATAATAGTCCTGTTTAATAGCCAAAAGAAAGGGTTATTATTTTGAGAATGTTTTACGAAAATTTAAGAAAATATACAACTCAGAATATTTTATATACAGTATTTTTTACAGTATTTAAATAAAACAAAATATAAAAAATAATTATATTTACAACCAAAATATTTAATTTTAAAAACCCGTTAATTTATACTAACCTAGCAATAAAATTCAACAAAGTTGTATTACATTATTAAATTTATTGATAAAAATTAAAATTATAATTTGTTATTATTATTTTATCTAGTGGTGATATGGGCGAAGAAGTGGAAAAATTTTTATTATCCAGATATGCAAATAAAAAAACAATGGTTGATTTTTTAAATTTTAGTAATGTAAAAGCCGTGGCAAATAGCGTTAAACAATTGTGTAACAATTTTACTTCGGATTACTTCACAAGTTTTTATGGCATGCTTATTTTTAAATTAAGTGAATTAAAAGTATTACGTGAAAATTACAGAGCTAGCTTGTTAGAAGCTATCAAACCAGGCACAAGTCTACAATTAGCAGATGTGTATTGGTAAATTGTTTTTTAGATATTGTCAGTAAAATTTGACTCGGGCAGACTAGTAATTACAGTGCAGCAGCAAATTAGCTGCTATGTTATGCAATTGTATTGTTGAAAATTACTTTATGGAAGCAGTTATCAAATTTATTAAAACGTAACTTAAGTTTAAAAAATTTTTCCCCAAAATAATTTGCCGAAAAAATATTTTTTAGAATTTTTATTTCCATGCATTGTTGTTAAAATTAAATTACAACTTAAATGTGCAGTTTTATATGTACAGTCAGTTTTTTTTAAAAGTGGTCCGAAAATATGACTATTTTTTAAAACAAGTTATCTGCAATAATATAGTATTGCAGATAACTTGTTTTAAAAAGTAGTAATATTTTTTTACCATTTAAAAAAAACTGACTGTACACTGCAAAAATTTGTTGTAGTGCTTGGTGACTAAATGTCTGGGTTAGGATTAAAAACATAAAGAGACACATAATATCAAACACACTTTAAATGTAAAATTTTTTGCAAAATATTTTTCAGCCCATTCATTCGTAGTTTTAGTTAAAACGCTATTATTTTAAATAAAAATAAATTATAAACAAATAAAATCAAAATTATTTTTACATTTAATCACTTTAAACAAAGCACTATTATTTTCAATTAGTTTAAAAAAAGAATTGAAAACATTTAACAAAACGTTTGAGGTTTTCCATTAGATTGACAGCAATATTTCTTAAATGTTTATCTTTTAATCCTTTAAACTATTTCTACGTTTATAAGAATATCTTAAATTTTTAATTAATATTAGTAATTAATATATGTTAATTAATTCTAAAATTTAAAAATAGTTGGCTAAACATTTGGGTTTCTTCATGAGTTTAACAGCAATTTTTTTAAATTGTCATCTTTTAATTTTTTAAACTATTTGTATGTTACTAAAAAAAGTTATCTAAAAGCTATTACTTTCCAAAAAATTATGTTTATTTTTGCAAATTAATATATACTAATATAAAGTAATAATATATTATATTTAATTTTATAAATTTCAGTTAAAAACTCTTAATTAACTAATGTTAATAAAAATTGCAGTTAAATTATTTTTAAGTAATGTGTGTATTATTATCTATGTGTATATGAAGTTAATCCCATGCCAAACAGCTGTCACCAAGCACTACAACAAATTTTTGCAGTACAGTATATGTATATGTCGAAATGGTAGAATATATTGCATATCTGCCTTTCTGTGAAATAATTTTAAAGTTATATAGATTTATCGTTATATTAACGTTCAGTTTAATAATTTATATATTTTTAGTGCTGTCTATTAATGACACATAAGTAATGTGTCGCATTAATTAATTAAATATATAAAATATAGCATGAGAGCTACAGAAATATTATTATATTAATACAACTTTACTTCAAATTTATTTCTCAAAATAACAGATATGCAATGTTCGATATTTCAAATACTCTGTCATTTTTACACTATTCTCATACCTGGTTAAATTGTTGGTAATTTCGGTTTAAATTCAGTTAAATAAACTAAATTTTACTTAAACCTAGTTAAATTCAATTAAATTTTATTATAAAAATTAACATTTTGAGTTTTTAAAAAATTCCTTTCCTGATATATTTCCTAAGTTTTTGTTCAAATTTATTTTGTTGAAAAATTTTTTTTTATCCCTCTGAATTAGCCGACCTGCTTTTGTCATTGATCAGAATTGATCTGAATATAAATTTTAAAATTCTAATATTTTCATTTTTGAACAAAATATAGTTTTTAATTAATTAAATTAAGTGTAAAAATAAATTTTAAATGTTTGGCTAAATTTTTAATTGAATAAATTAAAAAGCTCAATTTTAAAAGTTTAAGGCACAAATATTTTAAATTTTTTATTAATTTTGAAAACTGTTTTTATAAAGTACGTTTAAAAAAATATTCCACTACAATGTTTCTAGTTTACTCTTATTTCTGTCCTGATCGCCTTATACTGCTTATAATTTTTGAATTAATTAAATTTTTATATTATATTTTATTTTATAGTTTAAATAGAAAGTTCGCGGACGAATTAGCAGATATTTTCTCAATTTCAACCGAATATCAAGTAAATGTAATTTTATCACCTTTAGTAAATGGTGAAAAATTTTTCGCTAATAAAATTTCCAATCCAACTTCAAATTGTAAATGGCTAAATAATACGGACAATAATAATTTAATACAAGCAAAAATTAATTCACCTTCTCTGTTATATTTTGAAGCAATTTATAATGTTATTTAATAATAAATAAATTATAAATAAATTTTAAATATAAAACTTTTAATTATATAAAGCAATTATTTTAAAACAATTACTGTATATGCTATTCTGCACTTAATTAACAAAGTAATAAAAACTCCTTACGACTAATGTATTAATGATTGCACTTTATATAAATCATTTATAAATATGGTAACGCTAATCCTACAGATTTTATCTTGACATTTTAAATTTGGCTAACATTTATTTAAAATAAAAACAAAATTTTCAAAATGGACAGATTTATATTTAGTGCATAAATAAAAATTAAATTATTTCTTAAAATAAATCTTTTTATAAAAACACATTATTTAAATATAATCTTATAAATAAATAAATTTACAAAATGTTTTAAAAAGCAAATGCAAAATTATTTTTCCTTTTATATTATTTTATCAATATTTTTCCTTCGGGATTGATTATACTATTATTATAGATCTTATCTTAAGACACCTTCTTGCCGTTAAAACTATATTTTTAAAAAATTTAGTTTTTGAGTTATTTAATATCAAAGTTTTGGCTCAATGGGAATTTGGCCAAAATTCCAATTTTTAAAAATTAATTTATCCCCCGTCCCTAATTTATTTTATTATAAAATTTTTTTGAACAATTGTGTTAAATCTAAAACAGCACCTGACCTGAAGTCTCGGTGCACTTGATGGTCGACATTTATTTGGTTAACCACAACAACGGGGCCCAACAAACAAGCACCGGGACCAAATTGTGTGTTTACTGAAACACACCCCTAACAGCAATACACCCATAAGGCATACGACACAAATATGATTGATAAGTACCAATAGTGATTGTATATTTAAATTGTTTAAACAGCAAAAACATTTTAAATAGTGCCCAAGCATCAACCAAACTATTTTTAAAAATAAATTTATATTATTTAATATGTTTATAATATATTATTTGGGGGGAGCGGGGGTTAAATTAATTTCTAAACATTTTTATAAATTGAAAACTAAAATCATTAAAAAAATTTAATTTTATTTTTATGTAAAATGACTCAAAAGTTCAACTTTAAACAATTTAATCTATTTTTCTTAAATTTTTAGAATTTAACTAGGTCCTTTATCATCTATTAACTTGGTTTTCTACAACTCGGATATTGGTGTTATTGTCCAACGAATGGACTTCTGTCTATTATATTCTTTATATTTTATTAATTTTTGGCCAAAAATTCAACTCAACAGTCGATTCAAACTAAAATCACTCTAGTTAAAATATTATAAATTCAAAATAATTATTACAAAAGTTTTGCAAAAATCAACTCTAAGTCAAGAGCTCTGCCTAATGAATGCCCAAAGTTTTATATATTTTTCAACGCTTATTGAGAATTTTGCCGAATTGTTTTTGAGATTAAAAAGATTAATAAATATATTTAAAAAATTTAAAACAGAAAATAATAAATATTGACCAAAACTTATACATTAGAACAACCAATAAAAATATCAGTTTTTGGCCTAAATTGTCGTCATCTCTTTTATTGATCGCATGTTTTTGTTAAAATGTTGCCATTATTTTTGACTTCTAAGTCAATCTTCACGGAATATTAGTTGTTTCCTTCGCTATTCCTTTCTTTTTTGCCATACCTGGGTGGAACTCGGGGGTTGCGACTGTCAAGTGGGGCCGTTCTGACTGTCATGGTAAAACTCGGGCCGTTTTGAATGTCAGGGTAGAACTCGGGCCCTTTTGACTGTTGTGGTAAAACTCGGGGCGTTCTGACTGTCAGGGTAGTACTCTGGCCGTTCTAACTGTCAGGGTAGATCTCGGGCCGTTCTGACTGTCAGGCTAGAACTCGGGCCGTTCTAATTATCATGGTAAAACTCAAACCTTTTTGACTGTCAGGGTAGAACTCGGGCCGTTCTGACTGTAATGATAGAACTTGGGCCGTTCTGACTGTTAGAGTAAACATCGGGCCGTTTTGACTGTAAGGGTAGAAATCCGGCCGTTTTGACTGTCAGGGTAGACATCGGACCGTTTTGACTGTCAGGGTAGAACTTGAACCGTTCTGACTGTCATGGTAGAACTCAAACCTTTCTGACTGTCAAAGAAAAAACTCGAGCCGTTCTGACTGTAATGGTAGAATTTGGGCCGTTCTGACTGTCAGGGTAGACATCGGGCCGTTTTGACTGTCAGAGTAGACATCGGGCCGTTTTGACTGTCAGGGTAGAACTCGAACCGTTTTGACTGTCAAAGTAGACATCGGGCCGTTTTGACTGTCAGGGTAGAACTCGAACCGTTCTGACTGTCAGGGTAGACATCAAGCCGTTTTGACTGTCAGGGTAGACATCGGGCCGTTCTGACTGTTATATTAGAGATCGGGCCGTTTTGACTGTCAGGGTAGAACTCGAACCGTTCTGACTGTCATAATAGAACTCGAACCTTTCTAACTGTCAAGGTAGAACTCTTGCCGTTTTGACTGTAATGGTAGAACTTGTGCCGTTTTGACGGTCAGGGTATACATCGGGCTGTTTTGACTGTCAGGGTAGACATCAGGCCGTTTTGACTGTCAAAGTAGACATCAAACCGTTTTGATTTACAGGGTAGAACTCGGACCGTTCTGACTGTCAGGGTAAAACTCTGGCCGTTTTGACTGTCAGGGTAGACATCGGGCCGTTCTGACTGCTATATTAGACATCGGGCCGTTTTGACTGTCAGGGTAGAACTCGGGCCGTTCGGACTGTCATAATAGAACTCGAAACTTTTTGACTGTCAGGTTAGAATTCTGGCCGTTTTGACTGTAATGGTAGAACTTGTGCCATTCTGACGGTCAGGGTATACATCGGGCCGTTTTGACTGTCAGGGTAAACATCGGGCCGTTTTGACTTACAGGGTAGAACTCGAACCGTTCTGACTGTCAGGGTAGAACTTTGGCCGTTTTGACTGTAATGGTAGAACTTGTGCCGTTCTGACGGTCAGTGTAGACATCGGGCCGTTTTGACTGTCAGGGTAGACATCGGGCCGTTTTGACTGTCATGGTAAAACTCGAACCGTTTTGACTGTCAGGGTAGACATCCGGCCGTTTTGACTGTTAATATGGAACTCGGGATGTTTCGACTGTTAAAGTGGAACTCGGGCTGTTTCGACTGTTAACGTAGAACTCGTGCAGTTTCGATTGTCTTGGTGGAACTCGGGTAGTTTTGACTGTTAAGGTAGAACTCGAACGGTTACTACTGTTAAGGTGGAACTCGGGCAGTTTCTACTGTCAAAATAGAACTCGTGCAGTTTCGACTGTTAAGGTCACACTCGGGTAGTTTCGACTGTTAAGGTAGAACTCGGGCGGTTTCTACTGTTAAGGTGGAACTCGGGCAGTTTCTATTGTCAAGATAGAACTCGTGCAGTTTCGACTGTTAAGGTTGAAATCGGGCAGTTTCGACTGTTAAAGTAGAACTCGGGCAGTTTCGATTGTTAAGGTGGAATTCGTGCAGTTTCGACTGTTAAGGTAGAACTCGCGCATTTTCGACTGTTAAAGTGGAATTCGGGCAGTTTTGACTGTTAAGGTAGAACTCGCGCATTTTCGACTGTTAAAGTGGAATTCGGGCAGTTTTGACTGTTAAGGTAGAACTCGGGCAGTTTCGACTGTTAAGGTGGAACTCGGGCAGTTTCGACTGTTAAGGTGGAACTCGTGCAGTTTCGACTGTTAAGGTGGAACTCGTGCAGTTTTGACTGTTAAGGTAGAACTCGGGAAGTTACGACTGTTAAGGTGGAACTCGGGCAGTTTTGACTGTTAAGGTAGAACTCGGGCAGTTTCGACTGTTAATGTAGAACTCGGGCAGTTTCGATTGTTAAGGTAGAACTCGGGCAGTTTCGACTGTTAAGGTTGAACTCGTGCAGTTTCGACTGTTAAAGTGGAACTCGTGAAGTTTCGACTGTTAAGGTAGAACTCGGGCAGTTTCGACTGTTATGGTGGAACTCGGGCCGCTTTTAATATTAATGTTTAAACATTAAGGCTCGGTATAAAATGTATTTATGATAAAGAAATAAGTTAAGATTTAAAAATTTTAGAAAATAAATAGAAAAACATTTTAAATGCAGCATTACCCCTGCACTGTAATACAAACCTGTTTTGGATTACACTACTCTAATTTTTTGAATTTTATTATTAGCAATTTATTACTCAAAAAAAATATTTGCATAATTTTCTTTATTAATTCCTGCTGTTTAATTTTGTTTAAATTAATTTTTTCTATTAAGTATTGTAAATGTAATTAAATAAAATATATAATTTTTGGTAATTTTTATTTATCATATTAATATTTTTTTTGCAGTTATTATAAATTAAATTAAGATAAATTTAAATTTTTTGTTTGTACACTATAATAATAATATTTTATTTATTACAATTTTTATCATTTACTTCTATAATATTTTATTTTTATTTAAAAATATAAAATATTTACTAAATTTCCACAAGCGCTATTTGGATTAATAATTTTTGGTAATTTATTGTGTTTGGAGAGCAAAGATTAAATTAATTTCTAAACATTAATTTTTTTCTATGCTTTTTATATTGTTGAAATTTCGTAAATCAAAAACTCAAAAATTATTTGGAGGAAATGACTCAAAGAGTTCAATCATAAACAATTTACTTTAATTTTTAAAAAATTTTTAAACTAAACTTGATTCTTTATCATAAATACATTTTGCGCCGAGGCTTAATGTTAAAACATAAATGTAGCCAAGAATAACTATTTATTGCATGTAAATTTTATTTTTGTTTTGTTTTAAAATTTTATAGTAATATTAATTATACTATAAAAATATTAACAGAATTATGTATTTTATAAAATAATTTGATATATTTTTAAAGAGTTACAATAGTTTCTTATTTTGTTTAAATTACAAAATTAAAATATTTTTAGAAAATGTACTAAAATTATAATGTTTAATTTTGTTTTATATAATAAATATACAAATTAATTTATGACGTTTTACAGTAACATTTTTTAAAAACATTTGCATATAAATTTTTAATTATATTTAGTAATTTTTTTATAGTGTGAATAAATATTTATATTTTATTTAAATTTATAAACATGCTAAAACTTGTAATAAATTTATTATTATGTATTGTTTTGAGTAAGTTAATAAAAAAATAATGTAAGCAGATAATAAATTATTTTTAAATTATAGTTTCCATGTCAAATCCAAATTGAACCTAGAAAGCGTAGATGAAATTTTTTGCAATTAATAGAGTCCCGACATTAAATAACATTATAAATTTATTATAAACAATAATTTTTAAAATTTTTATTTGTTAAGTTTTTGCCACTCTACAAATTAAAACCTTTAATTCTGTTTTTGATTTATTAAATACAAATTTATATTTTATTAAAATGATTAAAATAACATAAAACAAAATAACCAACATTTTAATTTTTTATAATAACGTATAGAACGTAAGTATAGTGCAGTCCTTCATATTCAAAAAGGAATACGATTTTTGTTATTATATAAAATTTTATCAAAGGATAACTTGTATATTTTTAATGATTAATTAATGTTTTATTTTGCTAGTAAACTTAAAAAAGTAAAAATATTTTATTTTTAAACTTGAATTTATATAAATCATTTTGACTTAAAACAAAATTTTAAAATAAATAAATTAAATGACTAAGTTTTAAATTAACTAACTAATATTTATTGATATATTTATATAACTCAAGTTTAATATTGATTATAAAAAATTAAAATAAAAAACTTTTTTAATTTAAACTTAAAAAGTTTAAATATGATTATGATGATTATTTTATCTAAAACAAAAGTTGAAAAATAAAATGTACAAGCGAAACTATTTATAAGTTTGTCTAAATTACAAAATTCGTGTCCCTTTTTGAATATGAAGGACTGTAATGTATAGTAACGTATATTACTTAACCAAATATATTAAAGCTTTTTAATGCTTGCATAATTGATTAATTTTAGATTATATCCTGTTTTACCCATATGTATTTTTAATACATTTTTAAAAAAAAAATTATTTAAAGTTTTGTTTAGTAATAATTTTAATGTTTTTAATTGCAACAACAATATTCTAAATTTAATAGAGGTCGATCTCGTAAGTCGGGAATCCCGGCCGAGTCCCGACATTAAATAATTTTATAAATTTATTATAAGCAAATTTAAATTAGTGTAAAATAATGGTTTAGTAAATTAACTCAAACTTTAATATTTAAAAAATTGATAACAGTTTTATTTAAGCATTAAACGTAACCTCAAATCATGTGTTGAAATGATTTTATAAATTCTTGTTTTATATAGATAAAAATTATAAATAAATTTGAATTTAGACAATGTTTATAGAATATAACAAAGTTTGAGCAGAGAAATCAGTCAAAAATCCCATAACTTAAAAAATTAGAACTTATCTTCGCTAACATTTGGTCCGCAAAAATGTTTTACTCTTTAGCAGAAGACGTATGGCAAATTTTTAAAATTATTGTAAAATTAAAAAAAAATTTTAAATTGGTGCTGATTCTATTTAAATTCAGATAATTTAAATCTAGTTTAAATTCATTTAAATAAAGTTAAATTTTTAAAACAAAATTAAATGATTTTATAGCTTTTAAAGCATTTTTGGAAAATGTCCTATCCTTATTCTCCTTTGGATTGACCGAATATCTAAATTTCTGGTACATATAAAGTGCTATAAACTGACAGATGAGTTAAATGTAAATTTTTCAGTAAATACATAATTTTATATATAATTTACTCTAAATCGGAATCCCGACGGGAATCGGGATTAATATGTTGGGAACCGGAATTAGTCTGTCGGAAACCGGGAGTTGTATTCCCGACCAAAATCAGGTTTTAAAATTTAAGCAACAACGTAGATATTATATATTTAAATTTTATTTAAAATTTTAATGTTAAACATCTGTTATAATTTAATTAAGTTACATTTTAAAAACGCAGTTAATGTAATAAAATATTTGTTAAATTAAAATTAAATTCTGAATTTTTTCCGCTGCATTTCAATTAATATTTTAAAGTATTAATTTATTTAATTGGTAAATAGTAATTGTTATAATTTGTTAATATATAATTGATTGCATTTAAAAATTAGTCTGATTATTTAAATAGGTTTTTATAAGCAATATAATATAAATAGAATCGTTAAAAAGAAAAATATGAATTCACAACTAAGTGAACGGATAATAGAGTCGGCGAATGATATCGTGAAAGAGTTCATAGACAACGATTACGTCCAAAAACTACTAATGACTGGCGATATGAATGAACAAAACCTGGCTATAGCACACAGGTGAGCTTGCTAATATACAGAGATTGAGGAAGTCGGCCGATCCAGAGGGAGATCAGTAGAAAGATTTTTGATAAATTTTGGATAAAACCTTGGAGAGAGGGCTTTCAGGGGAAGAAAATTTTCAAAAACGCTAATCCCCCTATATATTTATGGTAAAATTTTTAAAATTAAACTGAATTTAAACAGGATTTAGCACCAATTTAGGAAAAAGTTTTTAATTTTAGACAAAAAGTCCAACAAAAGAGTTGAGTAAATCTTAGATTTGAGCACATGCTAGTAAATCTAAATTATGAAAATCTGGAAAGATATTTGGCTGATCCCCCTTTCTCAATCCTTGAAAATACATGTATATATATATTAAGTTTATAATAAATTATAATTAATATTTTTATTGCATATTGTTTTATTATTTCTTAGAATATGCCAAACGCTTATTTCTAAACCACTAAATGCTTATTTCCATAAAGTATAATTTAGACGTTTGTCTCATTTCTTTTTGATTTGTAATGTAACAATAATTTAGAAACATAAAATAATATAATATAATATTACAATTAATTAAACTTATTATTATATCATTAATAGTTGATCCAATTATTATTAAATGGAACAAATGTTTTCAGATCAATACTAAATGTTATCCTTAAAAGTCCAAGAAATTAGAGTATAGCAGTCGGATAAGGAAGTCGGGATTTGTGTATAAAAATTAAGTTTGAAAGTTAATTATAGGCAGGAACTTTTTAAATCGGGCAAAAATCGGGCAAAGTAGCATTAAACGTACAAGTGTATATTTTAACTTAAAATTAATTCACAGGTCAGTTTACTCAAAACTTTATCTGTATAATTTTATAAAATATTATTTCCAAAAAGTTAAAAAATTATGTCATTACCAGAGTTGCTTGAAAATTCTATTAGAAGACTATTTAAATGGACGTCTGATATGTTACATCTAAGCTTAAATATATCTATCCAAACAAATAGTTAC
>JAQFXP010001580.1:0-18573 GCA_034693685.1 Belba bartosi
TAAAATGAATTGAAATTATAAACGAAATAAATACGAAAAACTAAAGAAAACATAAAAAACGTCTGATATTAAATAAAGGTTTGATTTAATTGCGTTGTTCTGGGTTTCCGTCGGTCACTTTGGTCTGAACGTCAGTACGCGGTTCTTCCGATACGTTCGAGTAGGTCGCCGGTACGTCCTGTCGTGTGTCTGTGTCGGTCGTCACACTGTTAGCACTGACCTCTACTACAACTGTGAGGGCAAATATGCAGCCAATTATACATTAATTGAACAATACGAATCGGATCAAGCATGCAGCGTTTATAAATCGGATTTATTCGATGCTTTGGTTCAGTGCGATGGAGATCAGAAAGCAGTTAATTTATTACAAGCATTGGTCTCATCATCGTATCTTGTTGGAGGTAAAAATTTAATATTTAATTAGCCAATCCACTAATATAATTTTTTTAGCATATGTTCAATTCAAAAGTTTGTTATTGGTAACTGGCGGCCCATTACAGGGCAAATATCTTTATGAAAAACAAATTACATTAAGTAAATCATATTTGAAGAAATGTTCGTCAGTTTTGAGCTATTCATACGTTACGTCGAAAACCGCTGTTTTGCTAATATCAGATAAACTGGATCTGAATGTCCTGTTGTCACCGACCGGTGCCTATGAATTGTTCAAAAAAGGCTGCACTACAATTTGCACTGGTATTAATTATGACATTTAAAATATTTATTGTAGTTAGTTATAAGATAATTATATCAATTTTTAATATATGTAAAATTAACTAATTAAATAAAATATTTTTTATTTATTTAAATTTTGAAATATAATGTTTAGCATATAATTATAGCTTAAACTTGATTATATTGATTAAATTTATATTTTTTTTTTGTAAAATTTAATATAAATTTAACTACATTTATTGTTTCTTGTATTAAACAAGTTAAAAATGTTAATATTTTAATTTAATGTTATAATTATTTATAATTTATGTGCAATTACCAATTATAAATTGATTATTAGCTAATAATGTATTATGTTTAAAAATTGAATAAGTTATTTATTAAATAGTTACAATCAGCTAAATACAATGATGTGGCCAGATTTTGCAATGAGTAAACTTACCAATGAGTAAAATAATATGGAGACTATGCTACTATTATTTTTGACTGCTAGGGATGCCACAATGTCTAAAAGTCTTTATAATCCTTAGATTGGAATTAAATAGCACACAGAATGCAAAACAAATTTTTTTGTTAATGTTATTCATTTAATTTAATAGTTTTAATATTAAATATATATTAATTATTTTAACCTCAAAACTTAAAAACAAAAGTTATGAAAAGAATATATCTTTTAAAAGTTGACAAAGCGATAGCAAAATTTCTAACTTCATCTGTTTAATCCTAAATATCTAGAACTTAGAAAATTATAATTGTTATAAGAAAGCTTAAATAGCTTAAAGTATTAAACTAATAAACATTAGAATCAAATATTTGAATTTATTGTAAAACTTTAAAAAATATTTATTTAATTTAAATTTGAATAAAATTAATTCTATTTTAAGTGAAAATATTAGTGTTTTGTTTGAAATAGCTGAATGTAAAAAAACAATATTTAGAAAAATATTGTAACTAAAGATATTTTTAAATCGATTGAATAATATTTGAAAAAATTTACAATAAAAATTATTTTGTGTTATGCGTGTCATTTCATTTCAATCTAAGGATTATAAAGGCTTCCAGACATTGTGGCATCCTTAGCAGTCAAAAATAATAGTACTATACTATAATAAACTTTTTAAGGAATTAATTTATCTTTAGCCATTAAAAAGTTATTTAAAAAATGCGAGCATCAAGATATATGAATAACCTTTTTATAAACCGAATGATAATTGTTTCTATTTTTTTTACTTTTTTCTTTATATAAGCCATGGCTAATAAACAGGTGCTTAGGGTAAATTAAAAATATTTATAAATTAAATATGGGTTAATATTTAAGATATTTAAATCTAATTAAATAATTAAAAATGCTACAAAATTAAAATTATTTCTGCAGATATGAAATCATAGTATCAACACACATATTTAAGTTATATTATATTATAAAATAATTTAGCAAAACTTATAATTTTTGATATAGTAAATTATATAAATGCAATGTATGTTTATTGATTACTTTATATTTTTTCAATAATTTATATGCATTTACTCTAAACACATTTAAATAATAAAATTTTCTTATTTACAAAGATAAACTAAATTATTACTTATAAACTTAAACTTATTTAACACCTGCGTTGAGATCCAACCCAATTTAGATCATACATTGAATAAAATTGAGTCTAAAATGCGATGAAATTATACTTAGATATAATGGCATTTTAATCAAAAACTTAGATATAATTGCGTCAAATATATGTTAAAAGATACGGTAACATTAATTATTAATAAAATCTATTAAAACAACTGCCAAGTGAGTTAGGTTAAAAATAAAAATATTTTAAAATCAATTTATTTCATAAGTTAATTTATAAAACTTATGTCTCTCAACAATATATTAATTGAATAATTGAAACATAATAATTAGTTGTATTATTGAAATTGTTTTAAATATACACTTAATACATTCTTAATTGAGCCCTTTTATGAGTTATAAGATATAGTATAGTATCGTGTTAGGATAAAATTTGAAACACGTCTTATTAAAACTTATTTACCTATAATGATAAAAAAATTAATTATAAATAAATTAATTGTATAGTTTTAAAGAATAAAATCTTGGTAAATTTGATTGTTTAACATAAATTAATTTAAATTTTTTATTTATTACTGGGTTATTTCAGTTTACTCAAATCTTATAAAACATTATTGTTGGGTTTTTAAAAACATTTATACACAGATTTTTTAAAGAACGCTTTGATTTCAAAATTAAAAAAAATTTAACAATTATTTTAAATGTGTTTTTATTTATTTATTTTATATTTATTTTAAAATATAATCTGTTATATTAATTATAGTACATAACCTCTTTTAACCTTTAAAAATACCAATAAAATTAAATTATTAAGCAAATTTTGCCTAGTATATAAACTAGAAAAGTTTTATAAATTTTATAAAATAATTTATAATATATAAAAATAAATTTTATTCAATTAAATTAAAAAACTAAAAATGTATTCGATGTTGTTTTTAACAATTTGTTTATCATTTTACGGTAATATAACAAAAATAAATTAAATTTATAAATTAATAACAATTTTTAAAAATACAAATTAGCTTGTGCAAACGCTGGCGGATCATCTTCAGGTAAATATAAATTTAACATGTAAAGCTTATTTTAATTATAAAAAATATAAATTTAATTAAAAGCGGTTGTACAGCAAAATTTTCTATTAATCGGCAATTATAATGACTGTGAGGGCAAAAATGCGGCCAATTATACATTTATTGCGCAATATCAATCGGATCAAACTTGCAACAATATAGGACCGGATACATTCGATGCATTAATTCAGTGTAATGGCGATCAGAGAGCAGTTAACTTATTACAACCATTGGCCGCATCATCTTATCCAGCTGGAGGTAAAATTTATATATTTAACTAGCTAAATTTACAAACAATTTTATTAGCATATAGTCAATTCGAGAGCTTATATTTGGTAACCAGCGGTCCATTACAGGGCAAATATGTTTATGAAAAGACAATTGGTTTAGTTGAAGCATATATGAAAAAATGTTCTTCAATTTTGGGTTATTCATATATTACGTCTAAAAGCGCTGTTTTGCTAATATCGGAAAAACTGGATCTGAATGTTCTGTTGTCACCCACCGGTGCTTTCGACGCATTCAAGAAGGGCTGCACTACTGTATGTAATGGCGCTGAAACTGCTGTTTAAGTTACCGTTTCAAATAAAATAATTAGTTATTTAAATGTAAAATTTTTATAATTTAATTTATATTTTGTTTTAAAAATAAATTTTTTCATTAAATAAATTATAATTTTTGTAATATTGTATTAAAATAAAACTATCTAGATTTGAAGTTTGTAACAATTTAAAAGATAAAAATGTTTTTAAATGGCTATTATATTACAACTTAAATAATTTTTCAAATTATTTTCTTAAACATTTAGACAGTAATACACTGAATAAATTATATATATTTTTTAACTTGCGCTATTATTTAATATTTTTTTGAAAAGTGTTAAGAGATATTTAATTTTAATAATATTTTTAATAATATAATTTTAAAATAAAAATGTTTTAAAAATTAACCATGAAAATTAAATAGTTTAAACAAATATATATTAATATATAGATAAAGAAAATTTTTCGTATAAAATAAAGTTCACATGTTTTAAAATGTTTTTTTATTTAATTAAAGATTAATTTTTATTTTTATAAATGTTAGTTTACAACTTAATACTTTTCTCCAAACCGGAGCAGTTAAAATACCGACTTATTTTTTCATTTTAAAATAAATTAATTTACTGTAATAGTTGCGTGAGTTTTGACTAGTAATTACTTAGTTATAATTTAATTCATAAATTTCTGGCCAAAGAAAATTTAATTTTTAAACTTTTGCTTACATTTACAATTATGACATTTATTTAAAAATTTCTACCTAAATAAATAATTTTTAAAAATTTAAAAATTATTTTATTGTAATTTAAATTATTAATTAATTATGTAGAATTTGTACAAAGCAAGATGTTTTTTGTAATTTAAAATGCTAAACAACGTCAATATAATTTATATACTGTAAAAGAATCTAACAATAATTGCCGTTTATTTGTTCACGGCTTGAAAAAACATGATTACTGTTTTTATATAAAAGCTAACTATATTAGTTTTAACCACAAATGGCAGATTATGGTCTTTTTCACCGTATAGTTTATAAGGGTAGAAAATCAGATTTTGATTTTTATGGTTAAGGGATTTAATAAAAACCATTTTAAATAATTAGAAACATTATTTTACGACAAGAAAATTAAAATATTAAGTGTTTAGTCAAATAATAAACAATTTGCATATGATTTTTAAAAAAAATGCAATTAAAATCCTCATAACGTTCCCATTTGCTGTTAAAATTAATATAGATATCTTCCTAATTGCTTCAAATGTTCCAAAAACAGATTACCCTCCATATGGCCTAAATCCATTTCGCCAATATGCGAATTGCCAAATCCTATTCGCCAAAATGCATTTCGCCAAAAGCCTATTTTAATGCATTTCGCCAAACAAATTTTAGCAGCGTAATTTATACACCAATATATAATTAACTATAAGTAAAAATACTAAAAAGTTTTTATTAAAATATTAATATAATTTAAAATAACATTATTTCAAAATATAAATTAATATAATCTAAGTTTATTCAGTTAGTGTAATTAAATGTCGAACTTCGTCGAGAAACTCAATTGGATTTCCATGTTTAATAAGAATTATCTCGAAAATTAGAAAACTTTTATTATTTTTTCTATATATCCTCTTTTGTCGAATTACATTATTACTATTACGCAACTGAATTATAAGTTTTCCGTTAAACTAAATCAGATGAATGTGTTATTTCAAACTCAATGAAATTTTATCACAAGTTTTCTGATCATCTTTTGATATTAATCTTATCAAAAGAATTTGATTTCATAGTATAAAGTATGTTTGGATTAACTTAGAGATATTTAGGCGAAATGCATATATTTTTTGGCGAAAAGGATTTAGACCATTTGCATTAAAATTTTAGACCAAATGCATATTGGCGAAATGGATTTAGGCCATATGGAGCGCTAGGCCAAAAACAGTAATCAAGTTTTATAAAGCCGTAATCAAGTAAACGGAAATCATAGTAAGCGCTATTAATAACACAAAGAGTTTGAAGTAACCAAAACAGATGTTAATGTAAATTATACCTAAATTTTATTTTTCTCTCCGTTTTGTGCTTAAAATTTTTATTTTAACGTTAAGTTTAAAACACAAGCTTGATTATAACGTTTAAATAACCCTAAATTTAAAAATATTTATAAAAATATGATTGACTCAACTATTATAAATATGTGATTCATAAATTTTTTTAAAATTATTTATTGTAAATTAAACGTTTTACTGCATTATGTTAAAATTTGATAATTTAAAACTTTTATTATGTGTTATAAATTAACTTAATAACTTATAATTGTTCTATTTTTGTTAAGTGCTGATAAGCTAACATGTAAAATTGTTATGTAATTTTATCGAAATTATTACTTTTTATGTATTTTAAATAAAATTTTGTCTTTAGTAATTAAATTGTATATTTATTATATGTAATCAAGTCAATTTTTCGTAATAAAAATTTATAACATTTGTTTAAAATTTGTTTTTACTTATTTATTTAATTTTATAAAACAACTTATTAATGTCATAATTAAACTTTGTGAACTTTAATAAAATATTTTTTGCTTATTATATAAGTCAAAACATTAAAAATAATTTTTAAAAAATAATTTATATCATATAATATTAATAATTAAATTAAACAAATAAATATCACAATGTACACTTTATTGCTTTTGACTAGTTGGTTTTCATTTTACGGTAATATAAATAAAGCAAAATAAAATTAATATATAAAAGATATAAAAAAATTTTAAATAAAACTAGCATTTGTAAACGCTGGCGGTTCTTCTGCAGGTAAATTAAACAAGTAAATTTATTTTAATTAAAACAAAATTAAAATTTTACTAAAAGCGGCTGTACAACAAAATTTTTTACTAATCGGCAATTACAATGACTGTGAGGGCAAAAATGCGGCCAATTATACATATATTGTGCAATATCAATGGGATCTAACATGCACCATTATTGGACCGGATACATTCGAAGCATTGGTTCAGTGCAATGGCGATCAGAAAGCGGTCAACTCATTACAACCATTGGCCGCATCAGGTTTTCCAGCTGGAGGTAAAAATAAAATATTTAACTAGCTATATCTACAAATATAATTTTATCAGCATATACTCAATTCGAGAGCTTATATTTGGTAACCAATGGACCATTACAAAGCAAATATCTTTATGAAAAGACAATTGGTTTAGTTGAAGCATATATGAAAAAATGTTCTTCAATTTTGGGTTATTCATATACTACGTCCAAAAGCTCTGTTTTATTAATATCGGATGAACTAAATCTGAATGTTCTGTTGTCACCGACCGGTGCTTTCGACGCATTCAAAAAAGGCTGCACTACTGTCTGTAATGGTATTATAAATGCTGTTTAAGTTACCGTGTCAAAATTAAAAACTAGTTATTTAAATGTAAAATTTTTTATAATTTATATTATGTTTATAAAATTATTTATATTTTGTTTTAGAAATAAATTTTTGCATTAAATAAATTACACAAATTAATATTATAAAAAAATATTTTTGTAACTTTGTATTAAAATAAAACTATCTAGATCTAAATTTGTTACAATTTAAGAGATAAAAATGTGTTTAAATGGATATTATATTAATTTTTTTACAATACAACTAATTATTATATTTTAAATATTTAGTTAATATATTAAAGAAGGTAAATTAATATGATTATATTTCAAATTTATTTATGTAATTAACTATATATATAATTTTTTATTGTCTATTGTTAATTAACATAAGTTTTATAAATTAAATCATAAAATAAAGTGAATTACAGTCAAATTCAGTTTATTTAAGAGTTTTGTCAAACTATTAAGAGTGGGCAGTCCTTAAGCACCTGAGACTTCAAAACTATTAAGAGTTTTGTCAAATTATTAAAAGTGGGCAGTCCTTAAGCACCTGAGACTTCAAAACTATTAAGAGTTTTGTCAATTCATTTAAGAATTAACTTTTGATATCTGTGTTGACCAACACTTATACATTCTTTTAATATGCATTAAATGAGCGCTAATATAAATTTTGTAAATTTATTTTTAAATAACTAAATATATTTATAATATTAAAATATAAGATAATATTTTGAAAATGGATAAATAATTAGAATTTTCACTTGCTGTCAATAAATATATTTATTTACCTATTTTTTGTTAAATTTAATAATAAATATAAGTTAAATCCAATTTTAAATTAGTTATTAAATTAAATCAAGTTTAAATATACTGTACTGAAATTATTTAAAAATAAAATACAGTCAGTTTCAGAAATGTGTGACCAAAATCGAAGTAGTACAAATTTTAGCTAGTTGTAATTATTATGATATAGTAAACATAATTACATAAATTTTAAAATTATAATTGGTTTAATAATTTATTAATCTAACATGTAAAAAACATACCTTTATTGTTTTACTTAGTTATTATTAGATGTACATTTTTAATTTTACGTTTTAAATAGTAAAACATCAGCTAATTAAATTTTAATGGTCGTAAAATGAGTTGGTCTGAAGTGCGCATTTTTGTACTACTTCGATTTTGATCACACATTTCTGAAACTGACTGTATATTAATATTAATAAATTTACAAAATTTATATTAGCGCTCATTCAATGCACACTAAAAGATTATATAAGTGTTGGTCAACACAGATACCAAAAGTTAATTCTTAAATGAATCGACAAAACTCTTAATAGTTTTGAAGACTCAGGTGCTTAAGGACTGCCCACTCTTAATAGTTTTGACAAAATTCTTAAATGAACTGAATTTGATTGTAAGTTAATTAATTATTTATATTTTTAACCAAACTCAGTGGTTTCGAATGAGTTTATTAATATTTAAATTTAAATATAAACTATTCTGATTTATTCAAATTAAATTTTATTTATAATTTTTAGTATCATTTTGTAACAAATTGTACATTATATTGTCGATCTGTACAATATTGCCATGCAGTTCTTCTTGAATGCGTCGAAAGCACCGGTCGGTGACAACAGAACATTTAGATCCAGTTTATCCGATATTAGCAAAACAGCGCTTTTAGTTGTAATGCATGAATAGCCCAAAATTGATAAACATTTTTTCATATATAATACAACCAGACTAATTGTCTTTTCAAAAACATATTTTATAAAAAATTTATATTTTTAAATATATATAACTGTTTAAGCTATTTAATTTTCAAGGTTAATATTTTGTTAATGTTTTTATTTTTTAAAATATTATTAAAATTATTTATCATTTAACACTTGTTAAAATAATAGTAATATTAAATGAAACATATTAAATAAAGGTTTATTACTAGTTTTCGCATAGTTTTTAAATTGTTATAACTTTTTTAATATTAAGAGCACAGATCTATATATTATATCTAATTAATCGTTATTTATTGGACTTTCAAATAATATATTATTTACATATAAAAAATTTTAAAATTTAATTAAATCCAATTAGACGCAATCACTCCTTTGTTTTGTTTTCCGAACAGTGTTTTCGTTAAATAATTATTTTTGAAAGTTTAAAAGCTTAATATTTTTTATAATTAGTTATATTTGAGTCGTATATATAGTTTAATTTACAAAAAGAGTAAACATCGCCAAGAATTGCGGTTTAATTGTATTGTTTTGATTGATTTGCGTAAAACGGATTTATTAAAACGCGCGCTTATGCATTGCAAAGCATTGCAATGAGAGAGCTTTGGAAACCTACGCAACGGGAGTTGCGCACACTTTCGATGACCACAATCAGTTGGACACTAATATTTTGGAAAAATTGGTGTCTTTAGGTAGTCAAGAGATAGGGTCATCACATTGAGAATGTTTTACATTTAAAAATTTTAAAATTATTTATTTAATTAAAAAATAAAAGCTATGCAAAAAATAGTAATTATGTTTTGTAATATAACATATTATAAAAAAATAAAATTTATTCAGTTTATTACTATAAATGTTTAAGAAATAATTTTGAAAAATTAATTAAATTTTAATAAAATATCCATTTAAACAAAATTAGATCAAGATAGTTTAATTTTAATACAATATGAAAAATTTGTTTTTTATAACTTTAATTATTATAATTTATTTAACGCAAAAATGTATTTTTAAAACAAAATATAAAAACATTAATAGATTTCAATTAAATCATAAAAATTTTACATTTAAATAATTATTTTTATTTTTGACACGGTAACTTAAACAGTAGTTTCAACACCATTACAGACTGTAGTGCAGCCCTTCTTGAATGCGTCGAAAGCACCGGTCGGTGACAACAGAACATTCAGATCCAGTTTATCCGATATTAGCAAAACAGAGCTCTTATGCGTAATATATGAATAACCCAAAATTGATGAACATTTTTTCATATATGCTTCAACTAAATAAATTGTCTTTTCATAAACATATTTTCCCTGTAATGAGCCGCTGGTTACCAAATATAAGCTCTCGAATTGAGTATATGCTAAAACAATTATATTTGTAAATTTAGCTAGTTAATTATATAATTTTTACCTCCAGCTAGTAAATATGATGCGGCCAATGCTTGTAATAAATTAACTGCTCTCTGTTCACCATTGCACTGAACTAATGCAACAAATGTATCCGGTTCAAAATTGTTGCATGTTTGATCTGATTGATATTGCGCAATTAATGTATAATTAGCCGCATTTTTGACCTAACAGTCATTAAAATAGCCAATTATTAGAAATTTTTGCTGTACAGCCGCTTTTAATTAAAATAATTATTTTTATAATTAAAATAAATTTTACATGTTAAATTTATATTTACCTGAAGATGATCCGTCAGCGTTTGCACAAGCTAGTTTGTATTTTTAGAAATTAATATTAATTTATTAATTTGATTTATTTTTGTTATATTACTGTAAAATGATAAACAATTTGTTAAAAATAACAACGAATACATTTTTAGTGTTATAATTTACATGAATGAAATTTATTTTTATATATTATAAATTATTTTATAAACATTGTAAAATTTTTCTAATTTATATACTAGGCAAAATTTGCTTAATAATTTAATTTTATTGTTATTTTTAAAGGTTAAAAGAGGTTAAGTACTATAATTAATATAACAGATTATATTTTAAAATAAATATAAAATAAAAAAATAAAAACACTTTTAAAATAATTGTTTTATTTTTTATAATTTTGAAAACTGAGAGTAAGTATTAAATTTAAAATTAACATCTATAAAAATAAACATTAAACTTTAATTAAATAAAAAAAATTTTTAAAAACATGTGAACTTTATTTTATAAGAAAAGTATACTTTATTTATATATATTAATATATATATAAATCTGTTTAAACTATTTAATTTTCAAGGTTAATTTTAAAAATATTTTTATCTTAAAATTATATCATTAAAAATACCATTATAATTAAATGTCACGTAACACTTTTTAAAAAATTATTAAATAATATAACAAGTTACAAATATATAAAATTTATTCAATGTATTACTGTCTAAATGTTTAAGGTAATATTTTGAAAAATTATTTAAATTGTAATATAATAGTTTTTTAAAAACATTTTTATTTCTTAAATTGTTTCAAACTCCAAATCTAAATAGTTTTATTTTAATACAATATTACAAAAATTATAATTTATTTAATTAAAAAATTTATTTTTAAAATAAAATATAAATTATTTTAAAAATTTAATTAAATTATAAAAATTTTACATTTAAATAACAAGTTTTTTATTTGACACGGTAACTTATACAGCAGTTTCAGCACCATTACTTATTGTAATTCAGCCCTTTTTAAATGAGTCAAAAGCACCGGTCGGTGACAACAGAACATTCAGATCCAGTTTATCCGATATTAATAAAACAGCGCTTTTTGATGACACGAATGAATATCCCAAAACTGACGAACATTTTTTCAAATATGATTCACTCAAACCAATTAATTTTTTATAAACATATTTGCCCTGTAATGTTCCGCTGATTACCAAATATAAGCTCTTAAATTGACTATATGCTAATAAAATTGTTTGTAAATTTAGCTAGTTAAAATATATAAGAAACTTATTTTTACTTGTCACAACAGTGTAAACTACAAACTGTAGTATTTTTAATAATAACTTTTTTAATTATTATTTTCGGTACAGTTTCAGATAGTAACTCTTTCTTTCTTTAGCCGGACTTAGATCTCAAATGCAAAGCATTTTGAATCTAGTCTTGCATTCGCCGGACGGTTGAAAGGATGTGGTGAGAGAGCGGTAATACGATATATACAGTATATACTGTATAACTATTTATGAGCTTGTTAATTTACACTGAAATGTCTAATTGTTTATTACTTTTAAAGTCTAATTTATTGATATATTGCAAATTCTAAATTACATACAAATTCTGTTTTTAAATTTAGCTTGCCACAGAAACTAGCACAACAAGGTGTTAGTCTCTGCAGCAGCAAATTTATTGATAATTAAAGTAATCCTAAATATTGGGGAGAAATACTAGATTTTGCATTTTGAAAATCATTCATTAAATTTATCTGATCCCAACTTTCGAGAAAGAGTCTAGCTTTATAATTATTATTTTTATAAGTAATTTTAGGATTAGAAAAATTACAATTGTGTTTAGTTTCAAATGCATGTTCGGCAACAATAGATTTGATTAACGGCATATTGAGTGCATTTTGATGCTTATTAATTCGAGTACTTAATTTACGCTTGGTAGTAACTACGTATATTCTGTCAATATAAATGTAGAACTTAAACTTAAACTCCTCCAATTTTTTTTATTTACTCTATTATTATAGAACCGTCCCACGGTAAAAATAGCGTTGAGACATTTTCAGGTGACCCTAAAATTTTTGCACTCCCTTCGTTTAAAAAAAATTCTTGATTTTACCGAAGGTTAGAATTTATTATTGTTAAGCTTGCAATACTGATCACGAAAAGTATATAAAGTTATAGTCTCAGGTTTATGTTAATGGCGCTAAAGTCGGAAATGTGATTTCATTAAAATTGTGCCACAGCAGTAACCCTACTACATATCAAGATGGGGTTTTTAATATAATTAACTACTAATCAATTGTAAAAAAAAGAATTGATGCTCAAAGTCACATATCAGTCTTCAAGGTCAAAAGATGAAATTTTCAATTTTTGGCAAAAAACCCATACATTTTAAAATGGACAAAAGTCTTTATTAAAACTTACTAAACCCCTTTACTATTCATTACTTAAAGTTTGCCCAATAATAGTAGTTTCATTTAATAATATATATAATAAATCCAAAATTTATACTTTTTAGTTATAACTGTTTAAAGCAAATTTTTATCAAAAATAACGTTTTTCTAGCAGTAAGCTCCGTACTGATATGTGTGGTATTTCCCAACCCACTTGTAGCGTGACGTGGTCCACTACACTTGTGTTATATTACCGTAAAATGATAAACAATTTGTTAAAAACAACGAGTACATTTCTAGTTTTATAATTTTAATTTAATAAAAAAATTTTGTTTATTTATCTGGCAAATTTTTTTTAATAATTTAATTTTATATATATTTCTTAAGGTATTTTATAAAATTTGAGCAAACTGAAATAACACTGTAATAATTAAAAATTAATTTATGTTATATACTCAAATTTTCCAAGATTTACAGCTTTGGAACTAAGTCATTGGTTTATTAAGAATTAATTCATTTAAAATTTTCCGTTTATTATAGATAAATAAGTTTTAATAAGTTACTTTCAATTAAATAAGTGACTCAAGTTTTTGTCTATCACGATATTTTTACTCATAAAAGGGTTCAATCAGGAAAATATTAAATGTAAAATATAAATGAAATTTTTTCATAATAGAAGTAATTATTATGTATTAAATATTTATGTAATATATTAAATAATGTAAATATAAATAATTATATTTTATATTTATATAAGTAATTAACTAAATATAATTTTTAATACATACAATATACTAATGAGATATTGAACAAATAATTACAATATCTTATTTAGTTTATCTTTAAATTAAGTTTGAAATTTAAGAATAAAACATAGTCTAGTGCAATGTTGTTTATAATTAAAAGAATAATTTTTAAGTAAACTGTATTGAATAGATTACATATCATTGTGAGAATATTATTATTGAATTTTGAAAATAATTTTTGATTATAAATTGCAACCTAAATCACGTCTTTTTTAAATTAGATGTTCTTAATAATAACCGACATTCTCGATCCATAATTTTAATAATAAATTTTATATTTTATTTTATAATTAATTGATAAATAATATTTAAGTTTAATAAATAATAAAATAATATTTATATAATGTTTTACTATAAATAGAACTATCTGTAATTAATAAGATATTATAAAATTATCAGATATTATATATTACTAAATTATAATCAGAATCTGTAGTTTGGTAATATTTAATAATATATATATATAATATATACAGAAGTGCATCAAAGTCTATTAAGAGCATATGTTAACCATTATTACTTGATTTATATTGCTTTAACTAATAAAATACTTATTATAAATTTGTTAACAATCTTTTATAAAATATTGAAAAAACATTTAAAATTATTAGTTTTTTTAATATGTTGCCTAGTATATAAACCAAAAATATTTATTAAAATTCAATTTTAAAAATAGTTTGTTATTTAATATTAAATTAAAAACAAAATTAAATATTTAAAATAATGTTCTATTTAATTCTATTAACTATTTGTTTTTTATTTTACGGTAATATAAATAAATTGAATTTAGTATATAAATAAAAAAATTTTAAATTTAAATCTAGCTGACACAAACGCTCAAGACTTTGCTATATGTAAATATAAATTATCAGTATTAAATATATTTAAATATTAAATTTAAAAATTTAATTAATAGCAAATAACAATAAAAATTATATTGCACTCAGCAATGATAATAATTGTGAGGGCGCATATCCGTCCAATTATACATTAATTGAACTTTATCAATCGGATCAAACATGCACCGTTTATTCAAGCAACTATTACAATGCTTTGGTAGAAAGCAATGGCATTCAGACAGCGGTTAACTCATTGCAACAATTGGTGAAATCTGCGTATCCACTTGGAGGTAAAATGTAAAAATGTATCTAGCTCAATTTACAAACATAATTTCTTTTAGCATACGTTCATTACGAAAGCCTATATTTGGTAACCGGCGGACCATTACAGGGCAAATATGTTTATCAAAAGGAAATACACTTGGGCAATTCTTATTTGAAAAAATGTTCGTCAGTATTGGGCTTATTATACATTAGATCCATAACCTCTGTTATACTAATATCGGATAATCTGGGTCTGAATTCTTTGTTGTCACCAACCGGTGCGTTTGAATTGTTTAAAAAGAGCAGTAATACTGTTTGCACTGGTGTTCAATATATATTTTAAAATTTAGACAGTTATTTTTATTTTTAAATTATATAAATTTAATTTTAAAATATATAAATATTTATTTGTTTTTCATTTTTAAATATATTTTTTGCAAAAATTTAATTTAATAAATAATTTCTATTTTATTAAATATAAATAAAACAATAATTTTAAAAATCTTTTGTTATTTTTTTAAAATTACATAATAATATTTTTGAAATTAAACAATATTAAACTTTTTTAAAATAAAAGACACAATTTAAACATAAAAACATTAAAATAAAATATTATAAAAATTTATTTTTAAAAATATAAGTACATTTTTTTAAATTCATTTGTAAAAATTGGATTTTAAATTTTATATCATAACAATAAGCAAAGGATGTTACATAATACAAAAATTATTTATGTTTTAAATTTAAACTATTTTTGTAAAATATATACTCAATTAAACTATTTAATAAAATAAGAATGAACATTATAATTTCAAAATATTTATTAAAGATAATATGCTAGATAATTTTTAAAAATTTAAAAAACACTGTTTATTTTAAATTTTTATTAAATTAACCAATTTTATTTGATAAATATTTAAAACAAAAATTATTTAACAATATCAATGTCTATACAGAAACTATCAAATTTATGGCTTTTAATCAGCAAAACATTGCAAATTACAAATTTTTAGTAACAAAAATAATTTTTTAAAAATTTATATAACTGTTTTTAATATAAAAGCACAATTTTATGAAAATTTTTAATTTAAGTTAAAACTCTCTATTATCACCATATGCTGATTTTTTTTATTTAATTGTTGTTATTTAATTATTTCACTAGCCTGATAGTTTATTAATATTTTATTTTTAAAATTAGATTTTAAGCCTGGTAATAATTAGTTATATATACATTATACTCCACTTATAATCACCACGTTAGTGCATCGTAATTTAAATGATTATATTTAAAAATGATTATAACCGATGCATTAACAACACTATTTGCAACGTCCGGTGTTTTGAATATTCAGTGATTATAACCGAATGTGATTATAAGCGGAGTGAGTATAGCAAGAGTAGACTGTATTTATATAGTTAATAATAATTTATTATAAATCTGGCAAACAAATTTTTGTAAGCTATAAAAAATTTAAACTTAATTTTTAATATGTTGCATAGTATATAAACTTGATATTTTTTTATAAAATTAAAACTTAATAAATTTAATAAAGTTTAATTTAATTAAAATTAAAGTTAAACTTTTAAAATGTATTTATTATTTATATTAAATATTTGCTCTTTATTTTACGGTAATATTAATAAATTTATATAAAATAAATTAAATTAAACTTTTTTTTAAACTAGCTGGACTAAACACTCAAAGTGCTGGTACTGGTAAATAAAATAAATGTATTAATTGTTTTTTAATTATTAAAACTAAAATTTAATTATAATTAGGCTACAATAACGAATACCTTGCAATTAGCTTTCAAAATGAATGTGAGGGCATAAATGCGGCTAATTATACATTAATTGAGCAATTCCGGTCGGATCAAACATGCACCGTTTATACACACGATTATTTCGTTGCTTTGATTCAGAGTAACGGCAATCAGAAAACAGTTAACTTATTGCAAGTATTAATTTCATCATCCTTTCCAGTTGGAGGTATGAACTAAATATGTACCTAGCTTGATTTACAAACATAATATTTTTTAGCATATAATCAACACGAATGCATATATTTGGTATTGAGTGGCCCATTACAGGGCAAATATGTTTATCAAAAAGCAATACATTTAAGTACTTCTTATTTGAAAAAATGTACTTCGATATTGGGTTATTCATACGTTACGTCAAAAATCTCTATATTATTAATATCGGATAATCTTGGTCTAAATATTCTGTTGTCACCGACCGGTGCCTATGAATTATTTAGTAGAAATAGTAATACTATTTGCAATGGTGTACATTATATATTTTAAAAGTACAAAATTATTATTTTTATATAAATATTTTTGAAATAATTTTTTTTAAAGCTAAGTCTATAAAAATAAAAATTAAAAATTGATTTAATAAACAAAATAATAAAATTTTTAATTGTATTGCCGTTTGAACTCAGGATTTATTTCAAATGTATTTTTTTTGCGTAACGCCAAAAGTTTTGTTTAAATTCTAATTTAATCTAGTTATATTTTTGCCAATATTACACATGTTTAAAAGAATTATTGCGTCACAAGTGGAAATGAATATTTGTTGAATACAAATAAATAAATACTCTAAAAATATATTAGTAATAATTATATTCTATAATATTTTATTTTATAGTATTAATATTATAATAGATATACAATTTTTTTGTGTGATACTTTAATAACAATTAAATTTTTAAAAAATAGTTAAATAGTTAGCTAAATATAACAAAATTAAAAAAAAATTAATTTAATGTTTAAAAATATTACAAAAAGATATAAATTTTATTAGTTTAGTAACAACGTCGACCATGGCACATATTAAAATTGTTAAAATTGAACATTAAAAAATTCAAAATATTGCACAAACCAAATTACTTATTTGTCATTAAAATTTTTAATAAATAAATTATTTTTTTAAAGCAAGTTATAATAAAAAGTGAAAATTTGTATATACTCAAATTTGAATTACTATATGCCCCCCATAGCATTTGGTCTGAGAAAAGATACCCCTCGACGTTTTGTTTATTTGGAAAATTATTTGGTTTCTTTACCCAAAATTAGGAAATGTTTCCTAAATTGGTGCTAAATCCAGTTTAAATCTAGTTAATTTGATTAAATTTAGTTTAAATACAGTTATAATAAAAAAAATTTATTATAAATATATAGGTTTTGAGTGTTTTTGGAAAAAAAACTCCTCTCTGATCCCCCTAGGTTTTGGCAAAAAATTTGAGAAAATCCCCCCTTCTAAATCAACCGACTTTCTCGATTTCTAAATTTAACTCAAATTTAAACTCATTTTTAATAAACAAAATCAAAACTTTAATTGAAATATAAATTATATAAAATATGTGAAATTTGCGTAAGAGTGAATTAAATCAAAATTGCGATCAAAATATATCCAAATCGAATTAATCTAATTGTTTGCTAACTAATATAAATTTGTAATATTTTATAAATTTAATTAAATTTTAAATAAATAAGAATTAAATTAAATGTCAATAAACACACGAAGTATGCGGATTAACATTAACTAAGCAGATGAGTAGTATAAAAAGCCGCACTCTGGCCCAAAACTACTTCCGGAAGCAAAATTGGAGCAAAAATTAATAACCAC
>JAQFXP010001581.1:0-18561 GCA_034693685.1 Belba bartosi
CTCGCGTACGTCACCAGTAGTTCGATTAGTCGGCTCTGATGGACAGTGTCGACCAGTGAGGACAGGGAGGCGTCGCCATCGCTATTACACATTAAAATAAATTTAACAAAATATTAATTATAAAAAAATTATATAAATTTAAAAATAAATTAATTACAAAAAATATATACAGTATATATTAATCATAAAAATTTATATAAATAGTATAAAATATGTAAATAATTATAATATATAACTGTATTATAATTTATAATCTATAATATGTTTATAAATAGCTATAAAACTAATATCAAATTAACTAAAAATAAAAATAATTAATCAAAAAAACAAAACAAAAAACTAATAATAGCCTTAAAATGCAAACCTTGTCCTAAGAAGGGTAGGCCCGAAGACAATGCCCAGATTACTGGGCGGCATATTATTCTCATGACTCAACTCGGAAACCCTCTTCAAGTGATGCATCAGAAACGAGAGGCAATTGTAGTGCACTTTCGACAGTCGACTGACCGCTTGTTTCAGTTCGGCCACAATCTCGAGCTCTTCCTCTTCACTCGTCTCGTGCGTCTCAGATGACGGATACGATTTGGCGATGTGTATGAACTCCGGGTATAATCGGTATGTCATCAACGGCTCCGGCAGCTATCAAATCGATTAAATGCGTTATTTATTACGCGTTTATACTTTTGTAACAAATTTATACTAAATTTATTGCATTTTGTTTGTTATCTATACTATTAAGTGATTTAAATATAGTTTTTAATTCACTTTTTCTTTAAGAGCTATTAACTAATCGCATAAATGCATTAAATTTGAAATTTATTTCTTATTTTATATATATATATGTATGGAATTGCATGTTTGAAATAAAGAGTTATAAATAATTTATCTTTATACATTTTAATTTTATGTTGATTGTATATAAAGTGTTTAAATTCAAGTTTTTTAACATTTTATTATAAATAGTTTTTTAATTTTTACTTTTTTTTATGCCTATCGACTAATTCGAAAATCAATTTGAAAGTATAATTAGGTTTAAATAAATTTTATTTTTAGTTTTGAATATATTTTTGTAATAAAATATGAAATTTATTTTTAATAAATTAAAAATTGAGCTCTTTTTTAGCATAATTAAATTTAGAACAATTGGCTTGTTTAGATTAATCGGGCTGATAAATAATCAATTAGTAAAAAGAATAAAAATTAAAAATTAAATCTCAAACTAAACGATTAATTTCGTAACCATAGGATAGAATCAAACAATAAATTATTGATTAATAAAAAATTCAAATTTAATATTTAGGCTAAAAATAATGGCTTGAAATACAAGCACTCGTTTCGCATGCATTCAAGTCTTTTGAATTAATTTTAGTTTTTTTTTCGAATTAAGACTATTATAGCTATAAAAACAACTTTTGATATAAGTTATCGAAAAAAGTTTTTTATTACTGAACCACAAAAAATAACAACAATTTTCTCACAATTTATAGTAATTTTGTGTACAAACGCCTCAAAACACTGATCGTTCAGATAATTAATTAAACTATTTATTGCATAAAATTAAAAATAAAAAGTCTTTTTCACAAACTATAACATCTCGAGTGATAGAAAGGTTTAAAAATAAGTTTGCGATTAGTTTTTGGGTGAAATTAGATGCGAAACAAATTTTTTTGTTATTTTCATTAAACAAAAAGTTTTATCGAAATATTTTCTGTCTTTGAGACACAAATTAATTTTGTTTTTTTTTGCAATTTATTTGTTAGAAAAAAAACTTTTTTTTTTAATTTTCTAACCATTAGATAGTTATATAAATTTTTTTTAACTTAATCTAAATTTTAAATTTAATTCAAATTACTATCTCTTCCTCTGTTTTCACATTAATTAGTGATTTCGAAAACATTTGAGAAATTAATTCGAAGAATGAGTTTGCGATTAAAGAAAGAGTAAGAAAAGTATTTTTTGATTTCAATACAAGTGCTTAAGAAAAGACACGAAAAACAACTTCAGAAACAAAATTAAAATTACAAATCACTGACACATAAACGGCTCAATCAAATAAAAATATATATATAAAATAAAAACACAATTAAAAAAGAGTTAAAAATAAAAAACAAAACAAAAATAGCCAAGAAACAATTGCCAAAAGACTTTTAAAACAATTAAAAAATTTAAATATTCTTCAAAAACTTAAAACACACTTAAAAACAAATAAAAGTTTCAAAAAACTTCATTCAATACTAATTAAATAAATTCAAAACAAAAAAAGTCAAGACTTATAGGCTATAAGTTATATAAGTCTTATAGGCATTAAAAAAAGTTTTAAAACCAAAAATACATTAAAAACTTAAAACAATTCAAAAAAAATTAAAAACAAATTAAAGACAAGAAAACAAATAAAAATAAATTTAGAAACAATTTAAAGACATTTTAATAAACAAATAGAAAAATGTGTTAGCATTGCATACCTGACGTAAATATAACTTAAGAACATTAGCGATAACATTGGGCGGCGTTGACGACAAATCGACCAAATCGTGGCCGGACTCGAAGTTCTGGCAGAGCTTCTCGACCCGTGATTTCACGCCCGACACCCGATATATGCCTTTGATTTCGGAGCCGCGGCTATCGATCTCTTCGACGCACTTCTGCAGAATGAGCGGCACTTCGCTGTTGTCGGACTGCGCGCTCAGTGCGACCCCGAATGTCGTCATACGTCGCGGCATTTTCACGTGACCGCACTGTATGGTCAGTGTCTCCAAACACTTCTTATGGCTACCGAGTCCGCACTCCAGACACTCTACGCCCTATATATTGCGGTATTTAAATGTTAATTCATATGTACGTTATATATAATTCATATATTAATTATATTTTTAAGCATGCATAAATAATTATATTTAAATATGCCTCTAATTTCTAAATTAATTAATTAAAATATTAAACTAGCAGCTAGCTAATTTAATTAATTTCAACAACAATTGAATTAATTAAATCAATAAAAAAAATTGCTTGCTAAATATTAAAAATATAAAAATTAATTAATATAACTTGATTAATTTTTCTTATCAATAAAGAAGCTTAATTAATAAATAAAATTCGAAAACAAATTATAAATTGCTAATTTTGAAAAAAAAGTGACAAATTAGTCATTCAAAGACAAACCTGAAAATAGACGTAAGAATCGCATTCCCGACAACGGGAAGGAGTCTTGAGTTTTCGGAATTTATGCGTTTCGGCCGCTTTCGACATCGAAGCGATGATTGTCGACGCGTTCGCCGCTGTCTTACGGCTCACCGGATAGTAACCACTATCTGCTATTCCACCGATTGGTTTGGAAAACAAATGCATATTTTTAGACAAGATTATTAACAAGACAAGATTTTTTTTTCTTTCTTGCGGTTCAAAAAACTATAGATACGTTCAGTTAGAGCTTAAAAAATGAACTAAAAAAATATTCTGAACTTTATTTTCGACACTTCACGAGTGTTAAAGAGCTTATGTCTGACAGTAATACAAGAATTTAATTAATTTGCGCTATATTTCCAACAAAATATCGATTCAATGCCCAACTTGTCATCAATAGATATCTAAGACTAAACTAATACTAAGACTATAACTAAACAACTGTCAACTCGTTTCGCGTCTCATCTCATCTCTCCTACACTTAATTAAATGCTTTTTAGACTTAATTTTCGTCTTTCGGTTCATTTAAGTATCAATACATTCAAAGTGCGTCACATAATGAACGAAAAAATTTCCAGACAATGATGGCTCCCAACACGTGTGCGATAAGACATTTAGACATTAAGCCCATTATCATTAAAATTATGGTTTTGCTTCCAAATGAGTCGACAGTATATTCTGTACGACAGCAATGAATTGGCCATAAAATTCAATATTCATGTTATTAGTGTTGAAATGCATTTTCTAAAACATTTTTATTGTGGTTTAGTCTCTAATCTACGCATAAGACATAAAAAAATTTAAATTAATTCTCGAACACTCGGGGAGAGGGAGAGGGAGAGGGAGAGAGAGAGAGCAGGAGAGAGGGAGAGAGAGAGAGAGAGCAGGAGAGAGAACGGAGAATGACGCAAAAACAATAAAAGTGTCAAGAAACTAATTCCCGGTTAAATTATAATTCCCTTAATTCATAGCTTAAATATATGCGTAGAAACAGTGTTTTAATAACTAATAAAATTTCTGTTTCATATCTGATGTCTGATATCTATAGATGTTCTTAATGTGAAGATTACTAATTAATTCACTAATCAAAGACAAAAAAATTAAAATTAAAATTTTGTTTGAATTCAAATCTTTTTTTTTTGTTTAAAATTAATTAAATAAAAAAACAAAACAAAATATTAAAATTGACTTCAATTACGAGTCAACTAAAAAAGATTAAACATATGGGTTAAGCAAAGGTTAGGCGAAATTTGCATTCAAGTCAGCGCTAATTGAATTAAATTACATTTAACGCATAATTATAAACAAAAATTTCCTTAAATTATGCAAATTATTAAAAATTAAAAGTAATTTAACAAAAAACTCGTCAAAACATACTATTAAAGTCGTGATCGGTCTCTAACTCATCCCCGGAAGAGCACACACCGCCGGTCTGACCCCGGGAGGGAGGGCTGGCAGCCGGCGACGAAGAATTGGAATCGGATTCACTCGAGTCGTGGTCTGTGATGTGCGGCTGAAATGTAAACTTTGTTGGACTCGTCTGCGGCTCCGGTAGTCGTTTGACAAACTCCTTGTGCGCCGACCCGGAGTCATAGCTGCGGACCGATTCGGCCAATGTCTGCAACTGGACGGGCATTGGCGCCAACACGACGTGACATAACTGGAAGTAAGTGCAGGTCACTGTCTTCATAGTGGTCTCCATCATAGCCAACAGTTCCCGTATGCGCACCAATTGGTCTTTTTTCACTTTTTGCAACTGAGCGGCCCTGTAGTTGGCCTCCTGTACGCAGCTCTTATAGCTCAGCTCGGCCTCCCGGGCCCGCATCGACGCTTCCTCCTCTGCGCGACGTTTTTTCTCGATTTTCTCATTGCTCGTCCAATCCGGACCCGATTCGCTAGTTTTTTTAGTTTGAAAATAGCAAGTTAATAAATTTATTTTATTTTATTATGTCAATAAATTTATTTTGTTTCATCATGTTAATAAATTTATTTTATTTTATCATGTTCATAAATTTATTTTACTTTATCATGCTAATAAATTTATTTTATTTTATGTTTTGATATTTTGCGCAGTTTTTAAAATTTTATATTTATTATTGATTTATTTTTTTAATAAAAAAATAAACTAGGCGTTTAGATTGATCAAGTTTAGAGTTTTTTTTTATTTTAATTGTTATACTAATTGTTTTCTACTTTTAATTAAAATCTAATTATACTGAGATAAGCAAGTTAATTATTAGTATTAATATTTCAATCATTACACTAATTTGATTTTTATTATAAATATTTAAATTTGACGCTAATTAACTAGTTAGTATTTTTAAAAATTCATATTAAAATAGTAATTATTTAAAAATTAATTCTAATAAAAGTAGAAAATTGCACAAATTTTAATCTAGATAAAAATCAATACCAGAAGCATCAAATCAAGTAATTATTAAAATACAAAAAAATTGTATATATTTTCCCCATTTGTTAACATTGATCTGAATTCTAATTTTTTTAAATCCTTCGCTAAGTTTATAACAAAAATATATATAAATAAAAAGTTTTAAATACTATATAATTACTATTAGATTAGATTTCGCATTAGATATGCAATTGTATTGTGTTTTCTATAGATAAGAAAGCGTTTTAATCCATACCTAGTTCTGAGTCCAGTTCGAGCCTTCTCGAGCTCCTGTTGTCGAGTGACGTATAGGGCTCGGGATTTGCGTAAATTATTGACAGATTCATGCATTCGCTTCAGCTCTCGAGTCCACATCTCTTTGATCTGTTTGCGAGTCTTCTCATGCTCTACACGTCTGGCGCTTAACGGCTCTACAAATTTATGGCCCAATAAAAGGTTACAAGTGGCCAGACATGAGTTCCCATTTTCGATGTCCTGGTCGGTGGCCGTGCAGTAGATTGATTGGAACGGAAGGAAAGACTAGAAAACAAAATTTTAATTAAAAGTTTATCATGCAATAAAATAATATATTGATTGAAGTGTCAAGTGAAAATTTTATCAAAATTATACAGTCAGTCCCACTTACAACGAACAGCTTGGTTTCACCAAATTTGTTTGTTACAACCGGGATTCGTTATACACGAATATAGCTTTATTTCTGTTACTCGTGTTCGTTATAAACGGGATAATACGTAAAAGTGTACAAGTAAAATAACTAGCCTAGATTAGTTATAAATTTTGTCATCTCTAATATAGAAAGCAAGATACAAAAATAGTTTTATTGTTTTTTTTAAAAAACAACATTTAATTTAAATTGAAAACTAAATCGAATTAATTAAATTTGAAGAACAAAAACAATTTTTTTTGCCAAAAATGTAGCAATTAAATTTTACCCCGAATATGCCCTTGATTTGACTCGAGATTAGTTATAGTTTAGTTAAGCTTTTGTTTTTTAATAGTCTACCTCTTCCTTAAGAATGGCTTTCATTTGGTGCGCGTGTTTGATGATATTGCGAGAGTGTTCGGCCTCTATCTGTGCCTTCTTCTCGATATAGCCGATCACATCCTTCGCGTACTTCGACCACACCTTCGCTCTATGTAGGGCTAAATCGATGCCTTCCGGAAGCGCGAGAAAGCGCTCGTCGATATCGGTCGCCGATAGCGCTTCGGTCGCCGACAGCGGGTCTGCAATCAGATTATCCGTTGATTTAAACGTTGGAATCGACAGTAGATCGATGTCTCCCATCAGGTATTCCGATACTCTATATATGTTTGAAAATAATTGCAATAATTATTTAATTAATTGTTTTTTTTGTATAATTTTTCTATTGCTGTCTTAAGCCTTGAGTTTGCAATTCAAGTGATTAATGAATTTTTGTGATTCTTATCGTTAGGTTTTGTTTTATTACTGAATTTTTTTTTACTTATATAGTGAATGAAAGGTTTGAAATTTATTTTCTCATTATTACTACAAATGAGACTAATTGATAGATAAGAGTATTTTTAATATAACTTTTTTTCCTCTTTTCTGTAGTAATTAATTAAAAAAGTTTTTTTCTATTGAACTAAATGTCAAGGATTTAGTGGAAAAGTATTTTTTTTCTATACATTTATATTAATACAAAAATTGAATTATCATTAATCATAAATCAAAAACTAAAAGTAGATATAAATGAGTGTAAAATCTAATTTACTTTCTATGTTGTATCGACTCAATTAATAACTTAATTTTGATTTCTATTTACTTTAAGTTTTTTTTATCTTAAATATAATTATTATTTAGTTTTAAAATATATTTATTTTTTGTGTCGATAATCAATAACTTAATAGATTTGGGTTTGTTGTGTCAACAGAGAAAAAAATTGTTTTATAATAATTGAAATTCCAATTAAACTTATTTTTAAACTAATCCACAATTTTGTTGTTAAATAAGAAAATTATTGATTATTTAAAATAATTACAAATCAATTGAATATATTTTCAGTTCACTTATTTATAGCCACAATGATTGAGAGAAATAAATTGTCTTTAAATCAATTTAATAGTCGATCAAACAATCAAATAAATAATAAAATAAAAATATAAAACAATTTACATAAAACTAATTGATTTAATACACTATAAAAATAGCCAAAAATAAAAACTTATTTCACTATTAATAAGACAAAAACCTATAGTAAGAGAAAATGATAACTAAATTAACTTCAATTCAATCGCATTCCTAGACTGCTATTCAAGAAAAAAACTCCTATTTTTCGACTGAATTCAATTCATAAATAAATTATTTATCGAAACAAATCATTAAAAAAAAACAAAAACAAGTCTTCAAAATCAAAATCATAAAACTTTTAAACTATTCGTTTTAAAACCTAAACATATTTTAGGCATTAATTATAGACTAAATATATATTTTACGAAAATTGAGTTCAAATCGCTATAAAGTTTTATTAAGTGTTGACTATATTCGAGTGAACCGACGCTTTGATTATTATAAATAATATCTAATTATTTAGATATCTATTCAATTGACCTATAAATTCGAGTCAGAGGTCAGGCTATTGAATGATAATTTTCAACAGACTATCAAAAACTGATTTTTTGATGTTTTTATGCTATTATCTAACAATTTATGCAATTTATACAACAATTTAATATAAAGTATACATTAGTTTCGAATTTTAAATACATTTAAAGGAATAAATCAGAAAAACATTTCAATGACTATTCAATCATTATTTTCACGAAATTATTGTTTGAAAAAAATTGTTTTATTTAAATCAAATTTTTTTCGCTATCAATAGACTGTAGAAAGAGTTGAATAAATCAAAACTTTTCTAAACTCTTTCTTTTGATATTAAAAATATTTAAAAATAAATGCTAAAAATAAACCAATTATTAAATCAATTTTGAATTATATTAACATTAAATTATACCTATTTTTATGTGGAAGTGACCGAAAGTAAAAATTTTCTGAGTTTTTCATTTCAAACATTCTTGTTTTAAACTTAATAAATTATTTATATCCGAGGTAAAAATAGTTTAATTCACAAATGAGCTATGCACATTAGTTACATTAAAGTTGCAAAGTTTAATTAGAACTAAAATCCGAATTTAATTTTAAATTGAACTATGCACATTTATCAAAACAAAATTAATGCAAACATAAATAAACCAAGATAAAATTTTTATCTCACAAATGAGTCACGTAAATTTATTATAAATGTTTGCATTTTAGCAAAAATTATAAACATTTAAATTAATTACAAAATAATATATAATTTATTCAATAATATATTACACGAAAAATTCTTCACAAATTTGAACAAGTCGGAAAAACAATCTTTATAGTTTGGAAACATTAGTGTAGCGAAAATTTTTATTATAAATAATCAATTCAAACAAAGTTTGGATTAGATATGAAATAACAGTACAGCTACTCATATCAGCCTTGACTTTACAGTCTTGTTGTAATAAAAATAATATTTTTTTGAAAACATTTTTTGATTTTTTTCTTTTTGATTGATTGTTTGAATTTTGTTTTCGCAACAAATTTCTTAGTTTTTTAATTTTCTTATTATATATATAAAGAAATTTTTTATTATTATTAATAATATTTTAATCTTTATTTATTCAAATAATAGCTAATTATAATAGGATTAGCATTGAATGAATGCGCGAATAGTTTTGCTATCAAAAATAGTTTATTTAATTCATCATTGACAAAAATTTTAGTTTATATTAAAATTTCGATAAATTTTTCGAAATGTGTGTACAAATATTTGAATAATTTATGATGCGCAAAAGCATAAAAATTTTAATAATTTAAATTATATACATAAAATAAATTGAAAATAATTTATTTAAAATTAAAACAAGCTGAAACAAAATATGTAAAATCTACTACGCATATTAAAATAACTTTGAAATCAATTGTTTTATATTATTTTCAAATATAATTAATTTATATATTATTTATTGTCTATTTAGAAGCATAAAAGTTAGAATGACATAGTTAAATAATTTAATCCGAAAAAGTTTACTTATTTTAATTGACGCAAGCTGACCAGTGCTCATCTAATAAATTTGACAAGCTAACAAAATAACATAATTATTAAAAAAAATCTAATCAAATACTTACAAAATAACTCAATAACTCATTTAATCAACACATAGAGTGTTAAGACATCAAACACTCGAACAATACGTACAAACAATTTGTAATTTTATCGATTTGGTTGAGTCCGGAGTCAACGTTGAGATTAGATAACATTTTTACGGATTTTGTCGATTAATTAAAAGCAAATAGAATTGAAGTAAAAAGATTCTTGTTAATCAAAGCTACGTGTGGCATGTGGCATACGCCTAACAAATTTAATTCTGATATACTTGCTAAAATTTATCCCTGATTATATAGTTTATAGTTTTAGCTAAATTGTTTTTAAAGTATTATCAAGTTACTTTAGTTATTAACTAATCAGATTTATTGTAAATAAGTTAATTTAGCTAATGTTTAAATAAATGTAAAAGAGACTAGTTAAAGTTTGATTTAATTAAGGCTAAAATTATCAATAATTTGAAAATGGTCTTTGCTAGATATAATTAGTTTATTTAAATTTTTAAGCTGACTAATTAATCAATATATTTTACTAATAACTTCTAGTTCAATTGCCCTAAATTAATTATTATTATTTTAAAATTTAAATTGATTTTTGACAAGATAATATTTCAAATATTAGTTATATGAATTTAAAAATTAAAAAAGAATCAATCAAATTATCCCAGCCCAATAGTTCAATAGCTCTAAATTGACATTGATTAAACATTAAAAATTATTTTTACAATTTAAACAAAAGATATATTTATGTGAAAAAAGTTTGGAATTTTAAAAACATTTCTCAACCAAACACTTACTTAATCGACAAAAAAATATTTTTAAAACAAATTATTTTTTATAATTGCTTTCGAATTGAATAGTAGTGTTTGGGTTATTCACATAAATGTTATATAAGAGGATAAAAGCAATCTATAAATAAAAGAATTAATTTTACGAACACAATGTGTTGTCAAAATTGTGGTATGCTAGTTAAAAAAAATTTTGTCAATAAATTAATTAATTAAATTCATACTTCTGTTGTAAATAACGTGTCAAGGATTGAGTTCTACGGCTTGTTTGCAGTTATGCTAAAAATATTTTGTAATTAATTATTAGCAAAAATATTTTTGCTTTTATTCTAATTAGTCGTTTATTTACTTTTTTGTTTGTTTTTATTTTGTTTATTAATTCTGGCTGTTGATAATTTTAAATTTAAATAAGCTAGCATAAATAATACGTAATTGCTGATAAAATATAAATGCAAAGATTTGATTTGATTTTTTATGTACATGTATGATTTTAATATTATTAATCTTAGATAAATTTTGCATTGCTAGTTATTATTTTGTTGATAAATTTTAAAAATTTCAATTTTTTAATTTGTTTTTCTAACTTTGCTATAAAAACAAAGTTCTCGAAAAACCTTCGAAACAAATATTTTTTGCTAATCTATGCATCGATTCTAATATTAACTCAATTTTTCTGCTGTCCTATGCATTCAAATTAATTTCGATTTAAATAATTTAAATAAATAAAAAATCATTATATTATGCAATAAAAAGTATTTGAAAAAATAGTCTTCACTAGAGTTTGAAGGTTTTCGTAAGAAATAAAATTCAAATATTTATAATCCGATCGAAAACTGAATTTTTCTAAATATAGTTAACAATAAATTTAATGCATATGTGAAGAGCAACCGGTCTTTCAGACCGACAATAGATTAAAAATTTAAATCATTTATTAAAACTTATTTTAAGCTTAAAACTGATTAAAAAAAAGTTTTTCCCATTTTTTATCTCTTATCTCAAAACTGTAAAAATAATCTGAAAATTATCCAAAAAATAATAATAATATCAGAAAATCTCGAATGACTTCTGTATCGCAACGCAAAAATAAAACCCATATCTGATGTGAAAATAAAATTAGAAAAAAATTAATTACAAATGAATTCATAATTTTAAATCTGATCATTAGGTTTGAGAATCAAGTCTTAAATATTAAACTAATTTTTAAAAATAAATTCTAAATAAAAATCTATTTTTTATTTCAACCCATTATAGCAATAACAACAAAATAATCAATACTTAGAAACGATTAAAAATATTATTCTATATTATATTAATAAAATATAAAACTAAACAAAAATATATCAGAAAATAAAAAAATCTTATCAATCGATATCAACATTAAAACTAATTAAATATAAAAAGCAATTTTTCACATCTAATATATGCATAAAAAAATATATAATCAAAAAATAGCATTGCTAATTAAAAATTTATCAAACTAAAAACAAAAGCGATAAAAATAATCCTAATTTAGAAAATAAAAACCTATAAAAATATTTATATGTTTTACTAATTATAATAAATTTGTTTCAATAATAATAATAATTTTGGGTTAGATTTCATTAGCCTTATTAAGTAAGTGAATAATACACCGAAAAAAAAACTTAACAACAATTTTGTGCATAAATATGTGTTTAGGCTATTCGTGATCTTTATTAGAAAATTTGTGTAAATTTCTTATTCAATAAAATATAGGCTATAATCCAATTATGATTATTCCAAACCATAAATCATAACTTAAATCTCACAATCGATGAATAGTTGTCATGAAATATAAACTCAACGAAAAAATACTAATTTATTACGTAATTAGAATTGAATAAAAAAGTTAAAAATAGGAAAACTGTATCAAAAATGCAATAAAAAAAGGAGTAATAAAAAAACTATTTTTTCTTAATTTAATTATTTATTCCACAATCTATGCACTGATGAAATAATTTGATTTGAAAAAGAAATGATGATAGATTAATTTTTGTCTACATCATAAAATTTGATCAAAATTTAAAACGAGAGTGCGAGAAAATGGATTTGAACTGGATTTAACTCTTTAACTCTTTTCCCAGACTCAGCTAGGGCTAAAAATAGTTTGTTGATTTTTTTCCCTTGTATAGTTTTAGGCTTAAGTGGATTTATATAAATGTTGTTTTTTCTGCTCAAACTTCTTGTCTTTTCACCGTTTGAGTGTTGGCTAACATTTCTCCTTTTTTTTCGAACTGAACTCTTTCGGATATGTATTAACGGCTTATATATGTATATACAGTACATACAGTACAACAAGAAATTGTATTTAGATTTAAAAATATACACAAACTTCAAAAATAGTTCGTAATCTAAATTATAGATCGTTTGTAATGCACGGTGTCTCTCATTGCAGTGCTCTCTCTCTCTCTCTCTCTCTCTCTCTCTCTCTCCCTCTCCTGCGCGCTCTCTCTCTCTCCTGCTCTCTCTCTTACTCTCCCTCTCCCTCCCTCCTGCGCTCTCGTTCTCTCCTGCTCTCTCTCTCCAGTTCTCTCTCCTGCTCTCTCGCTCTCTCTCTCCCCTCATCACTCGCTTTATATGCATTTTGACCTAAATTTTATCACTTCTTAAGATAAGAATAAAAACTTCTCTTTTTTCTACTCTTCTCTTCACTAAAAATCTGAAAATTCTATTAAAAATGCTTTAATTTAATTCTGAATTTAAACTCTCATTTAATTGTGAGCTTAAAAACTGTTGAATTTAATTATAAATTATTTTTTAATCTTATTTTTTTGCTTTTGATTAAAACTGAGAGTTTTATGGAAATTGAATACTAATTAAGATTTCTTTTTGCTTTAATTTTGCATCTTAATTAATTTTATGGATTTATTTTTAAGCTTTTCAACTTGTTTATCTAGAAGTTTCTCTATCAGTAAATATAATTTAAATTAATTTTTTGTTTTTCCCGTTTTTTGTACAAAAACTACTTATTTTTACAAATGAATAGAAATTTTATTTTTTAAAACTATTTCCTAACAAAAAAAATTTCATAATTAATAAAAAAGAATTAAAAAAAAACAAAATAAAACTTCAATTGAATTGCACTAAAAACTAGTGAATAATAAATAATTCAGAAAAAATACAAAAAATAAATACAAAAAAAAACTCTTTAGAAAAATGTAATACAATTTCGAATAATGCAAACGGAAGTGGCTTTAAATAAATGCAAAATTTCAACATTATCAAATTTGATTTGATGACAAACACCAGTCATACCGGAACTGTTCCATTGTTTGCATTTGAATAAAAGGAAGATTTTTACGGCGATATATGAGACAGTACTGGCATTCATAATAAACTCATTTAGGAATTAGCAGAGAATATACATTCATATAGTGTTTGATGAGCAGAAAAATGCAGTTTTTTCTGCTTATAAAGTTCAAACATTTTATTGTCAATCTGCACTAGGTAAATATTATTTGCGAGCAAACATTAAATGTAAAATTTATGCAGCTACTCAAATAAAATTTGATTTTCGACAATAACATAAAAATAATTTGCGATTGCTAGATCAAATCATAAAAAATTTAAGTAAAAATAAATTTTTCGTTTTAAAATAAATTAAATTTTAATAATAAAAGACGTAATTAATTTTCAGACAAAATAATCTAAACAAATCTGAAACTATTTTAATCTGTTTATACAAAAATTATAACAGATTATAGATTGTAGCATGATAAAAAATAATAAATACTAACTTTTTAAGAATTATAATCTAATTTTAAAAATTTATGATTAATTAAATGTTCAAACAAAAACAATTTAAAACAAAAAATTCACAAAAAACGTTAAAAAATCATTAACTTATAAACAAGATAGATTGTAACAAGTGATAATTATCAAACGGCAACAATAGCTAGGTAATAAAAAAGAAACTAACCTAGTACTGAATGCAAGTGCCAACTGGTCAACCGCTTCAGTGAACGGTTGCGTATCGACGCTTTTGTCGTCATAGTTGAAAGTCTTGACCTGTTGTATGAGGTTTCCGGCCGTCATCAGCAGTTCCGTCGACTGTATCTTCGGATACTTCTCCAGTATCTGACGCATGGCTTTCAGCACTTCGCCCAACCGTTCGTGAGCCGACACCCGGAGCGTCTCGTTTTTGTCTATAGTTTTTTATTAACAATTATTTTTATTAATAGTACTTTTTTATTAACAATAATAGTCAATAAAATCTATATTTTTCGCACATTAAGCAAAAAAAAGTATTTTTTAATGTTATAACAATTTTTATGATAAAAATTGTTTAACATTTGGCACACATTCGCAAAAATTAACTTTTTCTTATATAACGACAAAATATCGAAATTTTTATTATTATTTATATATATTTTGGTTAAAAATAGTCTATATTTTTCACACAATAACAATAAAACTTTTTTTTTATTTAACAGATTATATCAAAATATTTTATTACTTTGTATATTAAAATAGTCTATCTTTTTCACAGTTATAAAATTGTTTTAAATTACAGCAAAAAACATAATCAAAAATAATTTCAAACAGTATTTATACCGAGACTTAAATAGCATTCTTATATTACAACATCGAAAAAATAAACTGCATTTTAATTAAGAGTTTAATTTCAGTCTGGAGTTCGAAAGTAATATATTTTTTGGAAAAAGATTTACGCTTTTCCTAATTTAACCGTACATTTGATTTATACGAAAAATTATATAAGTTTTTGATTCCGAACGTTAAGAATAAATCAAAAAATCAATTCTCGAATAAACACAAATCAAAAGCTCTTTCACCTGAAAGCCAGCGCTCAATGAAAACAAGACTCTAATTGAGCGCCGGATAGAGAGAGGGATTGAAAGATAATAACAAAAAGTGAAAAAACGAGTCTTTCTATTGAATTGATGTCAGCATAGGCTCAGGTATTGGTAGGAAAATATTTTTTTTTAAGAATAGAATCATTAATATTCAAAGCCATAACTTATGAACTTTTTTAATACACTTTTTTGTTAGTTTTTATTTGCGATTAGAAAAAGTTTTTTGAAACTGTTTCGGAGAATTATCACCGATTTTAAGCCAAAATATATGTTATATTTGGAGTAAATATATCATAAATTGTATTCAACAGATGTATTAGGAAAGAGTGTTTACAGAAAATGTAGAAATTATTTTAAACTGTATTTAAGAAAATTCTGTTGAAATCATTGACGTTTTGCTTAAGAAATTATAAGAAATAAATATTTTTATATTGAAAACTGTTTTTTATATTGAACTATCTATACATGAATTGAATAAAAATACATAATTTAGATAAAAAAAATTACTAATTCAAAGATTCTAATGAAGAATATTTTTTTAATTACATTACATTAATTTAAATAGTTTTTTCTCATAGATAACTTGCTATTTTTAAAACTTTCCAATTAAACTTAATAGTATGAATTTATTTACTAATTAACACATCAATAAAATTGTACCTTAATTACTTTATTTTCTAAAAATAAAATAAACAAGCCAATTTATTTTTTTAATCAAATTTAATAGCTTTTTTAGCATATTAATTAATAAATTAAAAAAATTGCATCTTAAATATTTTATTACCAATTAACTCGTTAATTTTAAATTTGCCTAAATAGCTTTATTAAATATATCGATTGACAAAACTATAAAATAAATTTATTTTACTTTAATGATACAAAATTAAAACGCTTAATTTGTTAATTGATCAATTTAAAAATTATAGAAAATATAGTTTAATTATTTTGTATTTAACAAATATTGAGGTTTGATAATTTAAAATTTTTAAAATTGGCTATATAATTTTATTTCGCCTATGTACAGGTACTATAATTTGGCTTTTAATTAATCAACTAATTTCATCAAAAGCTCATTTTTAATAAATAAGAGATGGGATTAAGATAAGAGATAAGCAGATTATGAGACAAAAATATAAACAACTCATAAAAATATTTTTTAAATATGAATAACATTAAAAAATGTTTAGACTTTTAATTACCAGTAATTTAATAATTAAATTAAAAACAAATAAATAAATAAAAAAAATTGCAAAATAACAAATTGCAAACCTCTATCAGTGGCACTAAAGATGCGCTTAATTTTAGTCAGCGATTCTCGAAGCAGTTTAACATAGTTTGTCAAAACAGTGATGTCTTCCCGAGTGCTGAGTTCGGAGTCGGCCGATGAGGCCGAAGATGAAAGCGACACTTCCGACATAGCTATTGGAATCGATGCCATTTCCGCATTCTGTTTCGTATAATGTAAACAAGATATTATTGCTATTAATAAAATTTTATATAAATATCAAAATTGATAAAAGTTTGTTTAGTAAAGCCAATCTCTTATATATTTTACAGGCTAATATTTTTACATTAAACTTTCCTTGTTATTATTTTAAATTTATTATTAAATTATATTTTTAATTTACTATTATAACTAAATTAAACAGAATTTTAAATGTTACAGTAAATTTATAGTTAAATTAGCAAAATATTAAACTTGATCATTTTATAAAAATAATTAGCATTATTATTAAACAAATTTTCCATTTTAATTAATAAACAACAAAGTAAAAAAAATATTGATAAAAATAGACAAAAATATAAGCTCGACAACTTTTATAAACAATAAATAATCATAAATTAATCAAAACTTTTACAACAAAACAAACATTTCTACTGAAAAAAGCCATAAGAAAATATAAATACAAATTAAAAACAAGTTATTTTATCTGACAAAATCTAACAAGATGCATATTAATGCGCAAATTATTCAAACATTTTCTTACAGTTAATGTCAGAAATTTCAAATTTAATCATTTTTATTTTTGTTTGAATTTAATTGTTTTATTGTTTTTGTCAATTGCTTTCAATTGTTTGTAATTTATTTTACTTTAGTTTACAGTTTAATGTTTAAATGTTTTTATACTATTTGTTATTTTTATCAAAAGCTGATTAAATATGTTTTTTATGTTTAATGTGTGCACTGTTTTGGCTCTGTATGTGAAAAAACTAATAAAACAAATTGTAATTAATTCTCATATTTGGCTAAAAAATACGAATTTTCTGTTGTTTTAAAACGTTTGAGTTTTTTGAACCGAAGAGAATAACTCTATTTTATGCAAAATTAATGTTTGAAAAATTCAAAATAATTATAATTCAGTCAAAAAAATATTAAATTATTTATTCAAACAAAAGAGTAATGAAAAATATTGCATAAAATATAGTAAAGTATTAAAAAACAAAATTATTATTAATTCATAAAAAATATTGAAAACAAGAATAAAATTTTTTTGCAATTCAGAAATATAAAGGAAAATCACTTAAAAACAGTTTTTTGAGTTAATTAAAAATTTTTTGAATTGAATTAACATTAGAATAGGTTTTAGTTTTCCGGGTTATCACAAACAGCAGAATAATAGTGGCATTCGGTATAACATAGATATCAAATGAGATAAAAAATGAAATATTTTAATAAAAATATCATTAAAATGCATAAAATCTTATAGTATTTCAACATTTTATTAGTGATTAATTAAAAATAATCTATTGTGGCGAAAAACGCACCTGTACAATTTTAAAAAACAAACAAACAGCAAATAGTTTATCAACTTGATCTAAAACATATTTTAAACTAATGTTAAGCAGAAACCATAGCTAAAATGTAAGATGCTTAGCATATTTGAAATTAATTGCACATGTTGTTTTTAAAAAACATAAGTGTTCTTTTTAATATTAAAGTATAACAATGGCAATATATAAGTTAATTAACAAAATTGACTTAATTAACTTAATTAATTAAATAATTAATATTAGTTGTTTTTGTTATAATACAAAGATACATGTTTAAATTTTACGGGTTAAGCAAAACAAAAACATATAAATAGTTATTATTTAACAGTTTGTTGATAAGTATAACCAAAAAAAAGCGTTAATTTAATACAATATTAATACAATATGTGGGCAAAACAGTTAAATAGATTTCTGTATTAATATTTG
>JAQFXP010001582.1:0-18555 GCA_034693685.1 Belba bartosi
ATATATATTTATACAAATTAAATTAAAATAATTTTATAGTTCAAAAAAGTTTATAAACATTTTATTAGGTTTATTAAACAAACATGTACAAAGAATTTTCAGTATTCTAAGATTTTAAGTAGAAAATGCAGATATATCATTCTGCATGTTAACTACACAGCAACGATTTAGAAGGTCGGCCAATCCAGGAGGATCAGGGAAAACATTTTCAAATATTTTAACCAAAAACTTTTATCAAATGATAAAATTTTATCTAATTTAACTAAATTTAAACCAAATTTATTAAAAATTTTTTTGTTTAAAAATTTAATGGCTACCTTTGTCTTTTGGCAAAAATCGAGGGATACTATTTTACAGATTAAATAATATAAGAGATAAATGCCAATTTTTAAAATTAGGGTAAATTTTTGGTTTCGAATTTTTGCTAAAAAGTAATTATAAATAACTAATATTTTAAACACTAAAATTTAATCTATTTTTGACATTTAAAAATGTGTGGTTATGATAAATAATCAAAATATTAATACTATTTTAATTCTATTTTTAAATATATTAATTAAATATAAATGAATGAATTATGATTTAGATTCGGCGTTTAGTAATCATAAAAGTAAGCACGAGCAAATTTCTGCAAATACTCTAGATTTTGACTATATAGAAATATGTTAGTAAGTAAATAACGCAAATAATTATGAGAAGAAAAGTTTTAATTTTTCAATAATAGTCATCTATTTCTTGATTTAAGACTTATTGAATGAATACACGAATTACAAAATATTTTATTATTTGTTATCATAATATCACTATTAGATTGAATTATTTCATTTAAAGTATTCATTTTGTCAAATAGAACTAATTGTAATCAATTTAATACAACAATAATTGAATAATTTTTTGTTATAAATATAAACATTAAATTTGTTTAATTATAATTTTTACATTATTTATTGTCTTATTCTTACTAAAGCCTCTTGCCTAAATTTTTCATAAATTCAATATATAAAAATTAGAGTTTAAACAAAAAATTAATTTTAAGACTTTTATTATCGAACTTATACTAGAGGGTTCAATAAAAAGTGATTATTTCAATTAATTATATTTGAATAATTATTTTACTAATTTTAGTGAAATTTTAGCTAAAATCCCCATGCTTAATAAACGCCGAATTTTAATTATCACCAGAGTTTCAGATGGTCGGCCAATTTAGGGGGATCAGGAAAGACATTTTTGAAAAAATACCAAAAAACCTATATAATTGTAATGCAATTTAACTAGATTTAAACTAAATTTAGTTAATTTAGTACAAATTTAAATCGGATTTTGCACCAATTTAGGAACAAATTCCTAATTTTGGTAAAAAAAACCCAAAAAAATTTTCCTATGAATTTGCCAATTTTCAAAATCAGAGGGATTTTGACCTGATCCCCATCTGAAACCCTGTTATAAATTATACAAATATATAAGTTAGGAAGATCTTTTCCTTAGCTCAAAATTGTTAATAAATATGATTTAATTTTTGTTCAATTTTTAAGTTAACCTCAAATTATTTTAGGACCTGGATAAAAAACATATATTATTAAAGCAGGTCAAATTTGGGTTGATTTCTTTTTCCTTATCAATCTTATATAAGTAATTTGAGTAATAGAGAAATTTTGACTTGGTCACCCAAGTAGTTATCGAAAATATTTAGAAACTATTAACATGACTCACGACACAGAATCCAGTGTTTGGGTCACAGGTTTCGGAGTGGGAATTACAGTTACATCGGGTGCAGCGCCCATAGCCCCCACTGGTCGCATCTCTAATGTAGCCAGGTGCACATTCTTCACACGATAGCCCAATATAGCCTAAAATGTTGTAAACCATAACTAAATTGAACTAAATCTTAACTTAATTGAATGAATACCCGGCGGACATACGCACTGCTCAACATCTACAGCCAACTGTCGGCCAGTGTTTTGAGGGACAGCCGTATCTATAGAAATGTCTGCTATTATTGTCTGTTGCATATATGGGTGAAATGTGGCTCTAATTAGAAAATCTTCGATATTAGACAAAACGAGCAAAAAGTCCTCTCTATTCGCCAGAACTGAAGCTTCATATCTGTTGGCATCGATTCTCTGCCAAATGCCTTCTTTCAGTTCGATGTCATAGGTCTGACTTTCACCGGCAGATAAGGCCTTATTGTTTACGTATAGTAATGTCAATCCATTCCCCTATAGACAGATTGACAGTTTGGCTTAGAGTTAAAATAACGTTTAATTAATTAATTCAATTAGTTTACTGTAATTTCAATATCCGCATCCGAGTACAGTTCACCCGTTCCTCTTACGGCATACTGTTGAGTAAAGTGCAATCGCCCGCCATATGACGTCAACTAATGTATTGCAAATTTTGTTATAATTATTAATTATTGTTAGCAAACAGTAAACCATATAAGAACTCATACCTTATTTCCTAAGAATATTTCCGGTAGGGCCCAGAAGAGAGTCTCCGAATTCTGAGATTCTCTGTTAAATGAGGCAAAACTGACCTCATTTTGTGTCGGATTCACAATAATTCCTTCAGAAAAGACACGCGACTTATATCTGTTGGTTAATTGGAATTTGTGTTCATAAGGATTGGGTAAGTCTTGTAATCGCATAACTATTTGATAGCGAAAGTATGAACTGCTGCTACATCTTCGGGTCACTCCCGAGCAGTAGCATTGGGTGCAGCCGTTCGGGTGTCTCTCATCCAGATTGAAGTAGCCTTCGGAGCATTGGTCGCAATTGATTCCCCGGACATTGGTTTTGCACAAACAATTCTGATTAAAATCACATTCACGAGAAGCACTTCCTCGAGGGTCGCACTGACAGGGCGTCACCACTGGGCACAACAAATGAATTTTTAAAAATTGATTTCATTATTTAATTTATTATTTGCGTCAAACCTCTATCAGGACTACAATCATAAGGTGTGCCACGACTGGCGTCCCCCACATAACCGGACGCACACTCTTCACAAAAGTCTCCTCTAGTGTTGTGCTGACAGTTCTGCCAAAAAGCAAATAATTAAAACTAGAATTGAGTTGGAATCGAGTGAAGGCATACTTTGCAAACTCCAGACTTAGGGTCGCAATCACTAGAGTGGCCGTTACAGAAACAGGGCTCACAGAGGCCCAGATACGGCCCGACAGCTGCTCGAGTATATCCTGTAATACACTGCTCGCACGACAGGCCCTCATAGCCAATAGGACAGCGACACACTTCGACTGATGAGGCCTCGTGCAAAGAGCGGCCACTACTTCCCGGTCCGTCGATTGCAATTTCGAGCAAAACCTCTAAAAGACTGACTGATATGGCATCTGAAGAATGAGTTGCCTTCAGAAAGAGGGAATCGATGTTTGCCAAAGCCATCATGAATTGGTCGCGACTCACGCGTTGACCATTCGATAGAAGCCAATGGTTTTCATAAATAGGAATTGAAACAGAGTTAGCGATTCCCGACTGAAACAACTTATTGTGTTTGTAGACAATTGTGACACCATTTCCAGATATCTGAACGTCTGGATCTTCGTTAGGACGGGACAGAAAGCCTCTGTCATACCTGTGCTTACAATTTGATAAATTAATTTCAGATGTATTGATAACGGGATTGAATGTATTTATGTAAAGAAAAGTCTGATTTTAATGACCTGAAGGAGTAATTAAGATTTGCGCCGTAAGAGACGATCTTATTTGCCAAAAACTCTTTTGGAAGACTCCAATAGTAAGTTAGTTTAGGTTGAAGTGAAAAGTCTCTATATACAATTTCATGATTCCGATAATCAATTCTCAAATTTCTGTCAATAACTATAGTTTTGTCTAAATTGCTGAGTTTGACCCCATTTGGATCGTTTGTAAACTTTAATTCGATTCGATCTCTAATCCAATTACTCGAAACACAAGCTTTAGTTACACCGAAACAGAAGCAATCGATACAACCGTTTGGAGACTCTTTGCTCAAATAGAATGAATTAGCACTGCATTGATCACAACGGGCACCGGTCACTGACGGCTTGCAGTGGCACAGGCCAGTAGAGGGGCTGGGAGAAGTTGTTAGACTGCCAATGGGATCGCAATGCGTTTCCGAACCTATAGTACAAAACAAGTCTTAAATATTTGCAAATTGCTAATCAACTAATCAATGCACCAATAGTTAAGCTTAATTACCGGCACAGTTAGGGTTAGTCTCATCGCTGTTATCAAAGCAATTTGCGACTCCATTGCAAAGCAATGATTTGTCTATACATCCGCCATCAAAGCACCGGAATTTATTAGCAGAGCATTCTAAGCAGTATTGTATATATCAGCTAAAGCTATCAGTTATGCGGCAATAGAAACAGTCATCACTACTAACCACAACCCGACTCGTCATTGCCTTCTGGCATACAATCGTAGACATTATTGCACCGAAGCCTGATGTCCACACACGTACCGTTTCCGCACCTAAATTGCTGGGCATTGCACGAACCTATTGGCCGATTAATTAAAAGAAACATTTAAATAAATTTCTTAAGTTTCTCAATTTTGCAAAGTTGTGTAGAAATGGAAAACCTTTTAGTTCACAAGCTATTCCAGCTACCGGATTACCCAAATATCCCGGTGCGCATCGTTCGCATCGTCGACCCTTAATTAAATTTAATTATTTAATTAATTAAATTTATATTTTGTATTCACATTAAGAAATACCTCAAAGCCTAGAGGACAGGCATCGCAAACTATATCTCCTTCATTGGGATCCAAATAACAAGTCGGAGAATACCTTCAATTGAGTGAAAAACAATTTATTTGTTTAAAATATATATAAATTAATCTAATGTTTGAATCGAAACTTTAAACTAATGAAAGAGATGCAAAGATAGAATTCCTACCATTGCTCGGGAAAGCCAGCTGGCCACAACTCATTTAGACTTGTTTAGTAAAGTAAGCAAAGGTTAGAAATGGAAAGAGTTTAGCGATTGTTCAGCCCGAACAGTTAGTGATTGCGTTATTTATAACTTAGAAAAGACAATTGCCTTGACTTACTGATTTGAGGGCTGAATATGTGGACAGGGACAGGGTCTACAACCGTCTTCCCGGCCAAGAGTGGCCTCACCATAAAAGCCGCGCTTACATCGCTCACAATTAGGTCCTTCAGTATTGTGTTGACAATTATAACAATAGTTTGATTTGGGATCGCATTCAGTCGAATGGTTGTTGCAATTGCATGGAACGGATGGTATTACACATCGACCTAAGTAACGACCGGCTGATTGTCTGACATATCCGTGCGTACACTCTTCACAAGACGAGCCTAAGTAGCCCTCCGGACACAAACACTTCTCGACATATACCGCCTGTTCAGAAGACGAGGCGTTAGTGAATACCGAAGTATCCAATTCCAGATTTAAAATACTAGTGTCGATGATCTGCTCGTCATAAGTGGCCTTAATATAGATATAGTCTATGTTTTGAAGAGCTATCATAATGTCCTCTCGAGTGGTGGCGTCAAAAAGCGGTGGAATTTCACTTCTGGCGCTCAAATCATTCTTATGCCACTCGCCCTCCCAGAGCCGAATCTTGATTGGAGTGTCAGCTTTGGGGTTGTAACCACTCTTAATGTAATGATACAAATTAATACCATTGCCTCTCAGAATAATGTCCGGAATGTTTGGCGGTTTTGGTAAATATGGTTCTCTGTATCTGATTGTGTATCGAATAAATCCGCCATAACTTTGAAGTTTATTGCCCAACAGTTCTGGAGGAAGATTCCAATAGAAGTAAACACCATCAGGAGTAGTGGCTGGCATAACATCCGACTTTATACTGTGCTCTCGCAAAGTTGGGTTGAATGCAATAGCATTCTGATTGGGCGGGTATTGTCGGCTCATATCAGTATAGCTGCCGTTCGTCTCTCTGATCAACGGAATTACAGTTAACTTCGACTGAAGGGCTAAACTAATCACTCGAAGACTACTACTGTGGCACTCGTCTGACACTCCAAAGCAGAAACATCTCAAACACTCGGAAGGGTTTTGTGCCAAGTCGTTGAATGAAGGGGACTGGCAGACGGCGTTCTTGGCTGAGCTCAGGTATGCATTCAGTTTTGACAATTAGTTGATTAGATAACCAGTAATTGAACTAAACTCACGTTTGACTACAAGAAGCGCGTCGTGAGAGGAAAGGACAGAGTCTTTAATATTAATGGCTTCACAACTCCAGGCGCCCTGATCTGACACTTTCGCCTCACGTATGGTCACAGTTCCCAACCCATCGGCGCTTACCACTGTCACTCGTGGCGGATGTGGAATGTGGTTCCAATTTAATCTCCAACTGATAAGAGGGATTGGATTACCAATTGCACGACAACTGATGGTTACGGTTTGGCCTTCGGTTACCGAAACCATTTCAGGCGGCGGCGAAATGATGGTCGGCGGCGAACACCCGATCTAATGGACAGACTATTGATTAGGCTCAACACTTCCACAAATTACTGTATATGGTATACCTCATCGGTCTTGTCCTGACAATCGAACTCTCCGTCGCACTGATAGCTTCGAGGTATGCCTACAAAATCATATTTTATTTATTAATAAATTCAAATTCTCTTAAACCATGACTTACACTGATCTCCAGAAATGCATTTGTATTCATCGAAACGACAGGGAGAGCCGGGAGAGTCCGGTTCTGTTGCGCACAAGTATACGAATATAAGAATTAAATAGAAATTAATTGACATATTGGCCCCAATTCTAATTCTAATTCTAATCGATTAAGTTTTAAAATTTAAGATTTGCGTTAATAAGTTAATAACAAAACTTTGAATTTTATTATAACTATAAGAATAAACTTTGAGATTTAGCTCAAATGTGACTAATTGAAGCAATTGAAGCAAAGTATACAATTGAGGCACTGGTAAATCAGTACAACTCACCACAAATTTTTTCATCACTACCGTCTCCGCAGTCATTATCTGAATCACATCTTTGGATAAATAAGAATCAGAAACAAAGTCCATAACTAGTGATAACTGAGTTGTTGAGAGCTGTGTATCCTTACCGCCAGATCTTCAAAATGCACCGATTGTTGTCGCACTGAAACTGATTCGGTTCGCAGTAATGAATGCAATTGAGTTCGTCCGACCGGTCCGCACAGTCAAAGTCTCCGTCGCTGTTGAGCCACAAATTAGTTGTTTTATCAAATAAACTGCAATTGCTTTAAGACAACAAACCAAACATATTCGCGTGAAATGCATTCCCCGCTCTGACACGTGGCCTCATTCTTCGTGCACACTCCTGGCGGACGCGATTCGTTCATCGGTTTACGAGGTTTGGCAGTAGTTGGTGGAGGAGTGACGGGTTTCGATGGATTATCTATTCATAAATCATATTTCAATAAATTTAGTTGAATTTTTCAGCTTAAAACAAAAAATCAATTTCTAGTATAGCTATAACTTATATTTAGTATATTGTTAATTCTGACACATTTTTGTGTATTTTTCAGATTTTCTTTCATAAAAAAAATCTCTGAAAGCAGACAAAATGGTAATAAGAGTTAAGCCAAAAATCAGACTTACGTTCAGATTTGCAGTATTCGTAGAATAAAAGCACAAAAAATAGAATAATGTTAGCAAGAGATTTCATTTTTTAAAACAAATTGAACAGTTTTTCTATAAATTGGATATTATTAAGAATAACGATTAAATTCCAAATATTTTTACCTTCAAAAGTGTTGTCATTCTGGGGAAGATAGTATATCAGATTCTCATAAGAAAGCGCTAAAAAGTTTTAGGCGTTAGTCAGGCTTTGATTAGTTTAATTATTTGGATAGAGGACATGCTAAGATTATATTTAAAGTAATTTTTTAATTTTATTTGATTAAAAATTTAATATTTAAAAAATTCTTTATAGCAACTATAATAATCAGTAATTTAAAAATTGATTGACTGATTGATTGATAATTATTTCATTTCAGCTAATTTTTCAATCTTATTGGTAAGCCTTTGCTTCGATTAGATACGATATTTAGTAAAGATATGCGCAAACTTGTAAACAATAAAGTTTTGACTCAGTATTCAAACCTTTAGATATTTAAGAAAAAGCTTAGCATGAAAAATTAAAAAAACATTTTTGCTTAAAATATTCTGTAATGTTTTAATTTAATTTTTATATACTAAATGTTTGGAGGTTTCTATATTATCACTAATTTATTATATACGAATAAGAGTTACTTAGACTCAGTTGCCTTGCATATACCATAATAAACTTGTTCAAAATATTGTATTTGCAATATAAATCAAGCAAAATTTCTTGTCATGTTTTTTATTATCTTTGAAATGTCTTTTGCATTGTTTTCAAAGATATATTATTTATGTTTCTTTGCATTAGATTTCCTTTTATTCAATGCATTTGTTTGTCATTAATCTAATAAAAGACTTGTCTTTAATGACATTCAATTCATTCAAAAGTCAGATTCAGACAAAATCTGAGTACAAATGCATATAATTTCCATTTTAGGAATTTTTATTTAACATAAATATGTTATTTATTAAGTGAAAAGTGTATGACATAAACATATATTCGATAGAACATAAAAGAAGCAAGAGTGTAAACAATAGCAGTCACTTACAAGGCTGGACAGTAAGGAAGGCAGCTTTTTGTCCGCCTCTCGCCCCCAAAATTGAGTGGCCGACAGCTGAACAGATATAAACCCCACTTTGTTCGGGTTGTATGTTAGGAATAGTGAGTCTTCCCCTCACATCACTTGACCCAAACGGCAATTCTTTACCATCAGATCGCGACCACTTCGCTCCATATCTTCTGTCACTTTCGTCTCTACATCTGAAGACCACTTCCTGGCCCTGACGTATGTTTTGCCGTTCGGGGTAGACCTGAACGTTCACTTTACTGGTTGCACAATCCGTTTCATCCGAATAGTCGTTACAATTGGGAATTCCATCACATCGTTGCTGTCCTTCAATACACTGACCGTTTGCACAGATGTATTGCTCGGACAGACACAGCCCTAGTATAGGAAGAAAAATGTTTAGAAGTATGGAAACTAGAGCTCAAACCGATTACAGCAGTCCATCTCGTCTTTACTGTCCGGACAGTCTGTAATGCCATTGCATAGAAAGGCTCTATCTATACATAAACCGGTGCCGCATCTGAATTGAGACAATCGACATAAATGCGTCTCTTTTTTGAGTTTAAGTTTGTTTGAAAGCAAAGCAGAGAAGCGCTAGAATTAGCAATTTTGAAGTTTAAGGATTAATCAATAAAGGATTGGTTACCACAGTTCTGCTCATCGGAATAGTCAACACAATCGTAGAACATATCGCATCTTAGAGTTAGAATTGAAAGTTTATATAAGAAAATAGTTTTGATATCACATATGTATGATATGACACACACCTCAGAGATTCTGAAATGCATTTTCCGTCAACAGTGCACTCAAACTCATTCACTGCACAGAGCTCTTAGAGTTAGAGTTAGAGTTTGAGAAAGTTTGCAGAATAGCGGACAGAGAACAGAGAATAGAGAACAGAAAATAGAGATATGTTTTCAGTTTTAACGCTCCGTTAGTTTTGGTGAAAAAGCAAATATTAAACATAAAATTCAATAAAAGACTATACATTATAAAGAGTTTAATTCTGCTTATCATTCATTCTTTAACTCAAACTAATCACAAACATAAGTTAATATCATATAACTAATGGATTAATTGAACGTTAAATCAATACTTATTTGACAGTCAGTCTCATCGCTTCCGTCGATGCAGTCTTTCCTTTGATCACATTTCTGAGATAACTCAATACACTCTCCATTCGAACATTTAAATTGAGTTTCGCGACAATATTTCACTGAAAACAAAATTTTATTTTAGAAATAATTAACATTGTGTTAAAAATAGTTAAAAATAATTAAAAATAAATCCAGAATTAATTATCAAAAATAGTAACAATTTCTAATACCCTCGCAATTGACTTCATCTGATCGATCCGAACAGTCATATCTTTGATTACACCGAAGCTTTCCATCAATACATTGTCCGTTAGAGCACCGGAATTGTCCCGAATGACAGTTGACAGCTATGATATTTAACTTTTAAATTGAGAATCAATTAGAAACAGCTTCAATCTCAGCCTACCCGTGCAGTCACTCTCATCTGAATTGTCTGCGCAATCATATCTGCGATTATCGCAACGTTTTGATTCAGGTATGCACTGACCACTTCTGCACCGGAAGTGGTTTGGTTTACAAGCAACGGAATCTACAAAATCAAGTCATTTAAAAATAAACAGTGAATACATTATATCAATAAATTCTACTCAGATAGTTTTCTATTATCTGATAAATAATAAATAATTTAAACGTAAACGCCTTTTAGCATATTAAAATAGTAAAATGATGAATATTTCAAATATTGATATAAAGACTATTTCTGAATAAGGCTATACTCACAACAATCGAATTCATCCGTTCCGTCTCTACAGTCGTACTTCTGATCGCCTGAAATGCCGTTTATTATTAAATTCATTGAATTATAGATTTCATGTTTATTAATGTTAAAACATTTTTTCATTTATTTTTCAATTCTAAAATATAATATTATTTGTTATTCGATGAATAAAACTTTACTACTAAATTTTATTTAGAATTTTTAAAATTTAGTCAGACAAAATTTTAAAATTGGATAAATATTTAGTAATATTAATAGAATAAGGACAATTTCTTTAAAATTAAAACAATTTTATTAAATTAAAAAAAATTGGATTAATAATGTTAAATAAACAAAATAAAGTTCACTGTACAAATTTATATATTATACCCTACATATTTTCTTAATTTAAAAAATCTGTTAACGTTAAAAATAGACTGCATAATTGCAATTTATATTCTAATAATTGCTATATTATGGTAAATCTATATTTACATATTTAGTGTAAGTTCTAAACAAAAAATTTTAAAAACTCAAGTCGGCTTTTAACTATTGATACTAATTTATTTATTTATTTATCAATCTATTTATGATTTATCAACAAGCTGATTTAGATACAAATGCTCATATTATTTTAAACTTAACTTATATGCTAAATTTTTAAATGTTTATAATAGTTTGTGGTTCAAATTTAGCATACTCATTTGTTCTAAAAAATAATTTTTATTACATTTATTGCAATAAAATTTTTATGATCGAAAAGATACAAATGTTATAAAACTTATTAATAATTTGTTTGATCTGAACTATTAATAATATATATAAAGTGTAAATATTTTGATAAATAAATAGATGAAGACATCTATTTGAACAATCTCTGATCTACTGGTCTATTGAAGTCATCCTTTGATTTATTAGTTTTATACGAATAACAAATAAAAGAATAATTTTTTCAAATTTCATTGAATATCTATTTGACTGATATATTGATTGAAAATCTGAGATATTATCAAAACTGATGTTTGGTTTGATTATGGCTCAGATATAATACAAGAAATCGAAAAGAAATTTATTAGACATTACACCGAAGACTCTCTTGAATGCACTGTCCGTTTTGACAGCGGAACTCATCATTACTACATCGACAGAGTTGTTCGTCGCTTCCATCGGAGCAGTCGGCGCGAGAATTGCATTTTAATTGAAAATCAATACACGTTCCGTCATTGCAGCGATACTCATATGGAGTGCAAACTATTTTTGATTACATATTACAACATTCAGACAATCAAACCATACGAATCTGTTTTTGTGCCGGGGCTTCAGAAGATCGGCCGATCCAGGGAGGGGGGATCAGGGAAGACATTTTTTTGAAAAATTTGCCTAAAAACATAGAGGGACTAGGGCAAGGATTTCCAAAATAATTATAATAAAATTTAACTAAATTTAACTCGATTTAAACCTGATTTAAACTAAATTTAGTCAAATTAAATTAATTTAACCCAAATTTAGCATCAATTTAGAAACAATTTTCTATTTTTGGCCAAATATGTTGGTTGTCTTTAAACGACCGGCAAAACGTCGAAGGATTGCCTTTTCGTAGACCAAATGATAGGGGGGGGGGGGTTAAGTGGAAATTTTAAAATCAGAGAGGATTTTGACCTGATCCCCCTTCTGAAGCGCTGGTCTATACATACCCTGATTAGGGCACTGGCGCTCATCCGATCGGTCTCTACAGTCATCCCTACCATCGCATCGCTTATAAAGAGCAATACAGGAGCCGTCGGCGCACATAAACTCATTCGACGAACAAAGAGCACATTGAGTCTCATCCGAGCCATCCGTGCAGTCGTAGGTTCGGTCGCACAGCTTCTCTCTGTGCACACACTTGCCGTCAGTGCACCGAAATTGCTCCGAACGGCAGTCTACGTAAATTGTTCTCATTATCTCTCATATCATTTATAGCTTTATAATAATTAATTAATTAATTTTTTAACTCAATTCTAAAGAACACTTCAACAGTAGACACTCAATATTTCAATTAAAAATTCGGTTGGAAGACTAAATAAAAATTATTTTCTTTATTTTTAATTAAATACTTTAATTGGTATTTGACTAATATTTAACTCATCATATCTCAGCTTTAAAAAAATAAATACAATATTTAACTGATCTGCTCTAAACTTCACTCACTTGAGCTTGAGAACAGTTTTTCTATTCTTAATCCACTGAAATAGAATAAACTAACAAGTATCTAAATTAAATTGCACTTGTAAAATATTTGACCAATTTACAATTAAAATAATTACTTTACTTTATCTCAAAAAAAAATAAAATTTAAATTTATATTAATAAATTTAAAATAATTTTTTAACTAAAAAACGTTATGATAAACTAATTTGTTTGATATATAACATTTTTTCTTTACTAGCTCGTAAAAACTTTTCTTCAAAGTTTATTAAAATAAAATAAAATTTACTCAGTTGAAGTGAAATAATTTGCTTGGTTTATTAATCTTGACTTGGTTTTAAAAACAATGTTGACAAATTATATCAATTACTAAGAACAACTAAACAATTTGATGTCTTATGAACTATTTATATTATACTATATTTAAGTTACTGTAAATATCTTCATTAAAATGCATTTATGCTTTCAATACTATACAGTACAGTACAATACTGTTACAGTAACAGTGAGAATGAACATTATTCTTAAATTGATTCTTTAGAACTATTTTGTATTACGGTAATATTTACTAATTAGTTATTCTCTTATTTTAATTAAATAAAAAGTGTTGAGAATTTTTGTAATTTTCGTTTGCAAACAGTATTAAGTCGAGACGTAAAGGGGGTTTGAATTGGTGTAATCTTTTGTTAGTTATGAACTAATGCGGAAGTTTTGTATTGAAGTTAAGTAAACATTGAATAAACAAATACTGAAATTCTTGTTCCAAACAGAAAGATGAAGAAGTGGTGCAAAGAAAAGGAAATTAAATAAATGAAGATTGTTCATTCTTAATTAATCTTAATTTATATTACTGTTTCAAAACCATATTATTGTTATTTCTGAATATGGTTTTTGAATATTGTCGACAGACTGTGAAAACTAATTTTATGATAGCATAACGTAATGCAATAAAACAGTAGTTTATTATAAATCAAACTCTGAGACAGACTCGAGTAGTTTTAATGCAAATATTTATATTCTTTAAAATAGTTAAAAGAGTTTCGAGTTTTTATGCTTTCATTTCCAGTAATTAAGCGATAATTAATGTCTAGAGTTATGAATCGAAAGAATAGTAATGTAAGCAATCGTACCATTTGTTGATTGGGGAGATTCGAATTCAAGGCCTGGCGTAGAGTTGATCGTGCCAATTGTGTGGCTAGTGTAGGTGGTATGGTCGGTATGGTCGGTATGACCCGTATGGCTGGTCCTGACTGGGTTCAGGTTGATATCGTCGACACGATTGAAGTCACTGTCGTCATCACCAGACGCGTCGACATTCAGTAGTTCTCTGTTGAGATCTTCATTATCCGAGAGAATGGGCACCCGTTTAGGGGCACCCGATTTGCCTGTTCTTAAAGCTCTACTTTTTCGATGTAAAGGACTAGAAATGATTTGATGCGAACTATTCCTCACTTTTCCAATACTTCCAATATGTGTCACATTATCATTGTCTTCGATATAAAAATCTGACTAAAAAGCATAAAATGATAAATGAATTGAAACTAAAGTTATTGAAAATGCAATCAATGAGTCAGTAATAAATGGATTGGAAATATAAAAAATCACATTTAAAGCCCCATTTGTGCCAAAGACAATAAATTATAACTCGAATACTGTCTGTCTGTACAGCGACTGACGAACGGATTATTGCAGACATTAGGTCATGAATTCGATTGATCATAATTAACAAAACACTTCGAATCGTGTTTCAAGTGATTTATATTCTCAAACATATTTGAGATTTAATTTCGAATTACATTATGTATTCATTGAAAACAAATTAATTAATGTATGAATAAAATACTTTAAATAATCTTAAGTTTTGCTAAACTTTTTGTTCAATATTATATAAAAGCTATTTATAGAAAGAGTTAAACACATTGAGCATATTGAGCATATTGAGCAAGCTGTTTTGTTTATTATTGCACTCAACCGTCCAATTAAATTTCAATCTTGCATAAAATTTTCCGGATAAACAAATACATCGATTGGTTCTCGTTTTAGACTTAATCGAAAAATATTTGATCCAAATATGACGTATTGACTGAAAATTTTATGTAAAAATTTATAAATCAAAACAGAAATGGATTGTCAGTCTTGAATATAGCGAAGTATTCTGTCATTGCATACAATCGACTGACAATTTATTAGACAGAAAGTCAATCGTTTCTATTAAGGCATTAGTTTTATGTAATTCAGTTCGGATTGTGTAGTGTTTGTGCAATATTTCGAAGCGCCAGCACTACTGTACTCACTAGTCAGTTGTCGACCAACGGGACAGTTAGGCGCCAATCGTTCCGATCGATGCTATGCTTACTGTAATAACAGTCAAACATTTGCACCGATTTTACTCTAAAATATATATTTCAATTTGCAATTTGCAAACTATTATTTCTATTCTCATTCTTATTCGTCTTTTAAATTATTAATAAATAATTCTATTTTTATTATTAAAGTTTTAACTTTTTTGAATAAATAAAAATGTCGTTTACATCCATTAATTTTTTTCCTTTTTTATGTATAAAATTCGATCTATGTAACTTAATTTATAAAGAGAATAACCTAAATTAATCAGATTAAATGATCGAACAAAGCAGACATAATATAAAAAATATTAAATAATAATTATCAGACTTAATTTTTTTAAAATTATTTGTCCAGTATATTAAAATTGCTTGATGCATCAAAATTTAAATAATCAATAAAAAAAGATATAATTTTTTCCCAAAATTTTTAATTAAAAATGCTATAAAATTTTAATCTAAATAACATAAAAATAATTTACTAAACTATACAAATTAATTTAAATTTAAAAATTACAATATAAAAATTTAACAAATTTTTTAAAAATAACCAGATTTTTAATAATTCTTTGACTATAATTATAAGAATTTCTACAATACAATAAGATTCAAATAGTTATAATTAAAAAATCTTTGTAAATTAAAAATTAACAATTAAAATTATATAAGACAAATAATTATTTTTAAAAAATTTAAACTTAATTGCATATTCTGTAAAAATTACACGAATTCATGTACCTAATTGTAAACCATTGTAAAACAATTGTAAACCATAGCATATCATAGAATAAGCACAAACTGTAACACATTTTAAGTCGACGTTCGGTCATAAACTCGCGATCTCTTCAGTAATCGAGTAAATAAGAGAAAGTTTAGTTTGTATTGAGAAGAATGCCGGACGTAGTCGACAGTAATATGAGATTCACATACTGTAGTTGTAATGACTTTTTAAGAATTTCAAATCAAATGTTTGTTTGCATGTTTGGGACGCTTTCTATTTATTTGTTTAAAATTCTGTGCTCTCGAGCTTTGCACAGCTTTTCGTTTAAAACAAAATTCTATTCAATACACAGTTTGCAAAAAAAACTGTGATATTTGAAGCGAATTTTTGCAATTTTAAATTTAAACCAAAACTAATTTGAAATTTAAATGTAAAAAATGGTTATTTATAATTATTTAAGTTGGTTTTATGTAGGGTAAATTAACCTTGCTTGTAAAAACTTGTTTAAATAGTTAATGAGTAAACTAACTAACATTGTTATACTGTATATTTTAATAGTTTAAACAAGATTTTTTTTAATATCAAAGTTTTTGCAAAATAAAATAAAAACTTTACAAGCTTACTTGGTCGGCGAGTACAGAATGGAGAATCAATAAAATAGTTGCAATTAGTATAGAAGCAAAGATTGGTTTATATTTAAATGTCATTTTAAAAATAGTTTAGTTGAAAAAACTATTGAATTTAAGAAAAGAAAAACTGATTCATAGAATAAAATGATGAAAAATGTATATAATATACAGCAGTATTGAAGAGAACATACAGAACAGAGTTGTGTTGAGAACTCTGTAGTGAAATAGAAGTTAACGAGTCGTTCGAAACTAACAAACTTTGAGCTGAGACTGAACTGCGAGAGCAGACGAACAGCACTTACTCTTCGGATCGGATTTTCTGTTTGAGAAAAGCGAGAGTATAGAGCAAAGAGTCTTCGGGAGGGGCTTATGATTGCCACAAATCGCCGCCACTTTCAAACATACTATACGTTATTTATTTAAATATTCTTTAGATTTCAATTGAAATTAAAACAATTTATATAAGAATCAAATTGATAATTGAGTACTACTTTTGCATAACTAAAAGTATAAAAGTTTTTACTATTGACTATTGTTTGTTTTTAATAATTGTTGATTTAATTTTTACATTTTTGTGTTTTATTTTTAAGAATAAAAAGTTAACAACATATTTTTAATCTAGTTTAAATATTAATATTTAAGTTAGAGTTTAAATAATTTTGTTTTTAATTAATTTATTATGCTTATTTTATATTTATAGTATTTTTAATTAAATAAATTATACTAAAACATAAAATATTTTGACATATCTAGATTTTTTTAATATTAAAAATAAATTTTATTGCTAAAAATAATAAATAAATAATATACCTCTGTATACCTCATCAGGGATAGGCAAAGTTGTATCAATTATAAGAAAAGAATTATAATTGGAATATGACATTAGAATCTTAAAGTGATATGGGCAGATGTAAAATAACAAACATTAATTTTTTAAATTTAATTTAACTAGATTATTACCTATTATAATTATATTATTTTACTAGATATCGTTTTTCTTAATTTTTACAAGACAAGATTAAATTAAAAAAAATTTCAAAGTTAACTAATAATTTTTTGTAATAATAAATTAAAGTAAAATTATTTAATATAAATATTTGATACAAATTATGGTATTAATCTGTTTTACATTTGTGTTATACAAAGAAATAGTTATAAATAAATATATGTTAAAAGTAAAACAAAACCATATACAGTATAACTTTTACTTTAAAATGTTTATAGTTTACTTTAGTTGATATTCTGCATTTCTTATAGGCTATAAGTTATAGCCCATAAAATATTTTTCTTGTTAAAATATTTTAATCAATATGCAAATTGTTAAACTCATGCAATTGATTAGAATTTTATTAACGTAAATTACATTTTTATTTTGTTCTAACATCTAAGAATAACACCACATGTTTTGAGTTATTAATTTGATAGAAATATCAAATGATTTTATTTATTATATCAATAAAAACTGTAAAGTTAATTTTCGTATTAAAAATATTTGCTAACTACAGTAGAAACATTAAAAATTCAAACTTTGATAATTTAAACAAATTTAAAAAATTTTTTTTTAATGCAATTTTAGTAGATCTATTAATTTAATTAAACACTCATCTAAACAATTTAAATAAGTTTAAATTCAGGAATCGGAATCAAAAATTCCCCTTTCCCCTGATTTTGAAAATTTAGATTTACTCCCCCCTTAGCATTTGGTTTGCAAAAAAGCCCCCGAAGGCGGCGGGCAAATTTTTTGGTTTTTTTGGTTAAAATTAAAAATAAATCCTAAATTGATGCTAAATCCGGTTTAAATCCAGTTAATTTAACTAAATTTAGTTTAAATCTAGTTAAATTAGATAAAATTTTATCATAAATATATAGGTTTTTAAGCGTTTTTGAAAAAATTCCTTCCCTGATCCCCCTTAGGATTTTGGCCAAAATTTTAAGAAAAATTCCTCCCCTAATCTCCCTTTAATCGGCCTACCTTCTCGATCCTTGTTTAAATTAAAATATCAAGTTTGCTAAAATTAACTACAAACAATGGCTAAATCGGAAACGGTGAGATAGATTTTAACAATTTAAATATTTAATCATTGATTATGCTGTTTTTATTTTAATTAAAAAAATATAAAAAATTAATTGCTAATTATATTATTTATTAATTACCAATTGTTAGTTTTTTGCTTGTTAACATAGTATTTAATTAAAACAAAATTGTAATTTTCTATAATTATTTTATTTTATTA
>JAQFXP010001583.1:0-18546 GCA_034693685.1 Belba bartosi
TTCTCTTGTCTTAGCGTTATTATCGAAACTGTTATTACCTGTAAAATCAAACTTACAGGTATATTCATTTTTTAGTCTTTTAGTTAAAATTTTTGTCATATTATTTATCTAATGTTGAGCAATTGGAGGTACTGTATGCACACAAATTGCAAAACCTGTTAATTTTTAAAAAATAAAACTTTTACTAAAAGTGAATATAATATACAGTTTTTACTTTCAAACAAAATAATTATTTCAAATACGTTTGAATTTGAAACGACAGCCTTAAGACAAAAAAAATGTAAACGCAATACAAATAAAAAAATATGCGAACTGAAATTTTTTTTATTCAAATCATTAATTAGTGCCAATATGTAGTTCAAATTAGTCTGGGTGTGGCCTGAAGTCTATTACGGAATAAGTGTTCTTGAGATTAGCTATTGAGTTTGTTATCTAGTCTGTTATTGTTTCCTGTATATATTATAAAGTATTCTAATATTTTAATGTTTAAGAAGTAGATTTTTAACACTACTTTATTCTTTTAACAGAACTAAATTATCTTTATTCATTAAAATATTATTCAAAAATTTCGAGCGTCAAGATATATGAATAACCTCTTTACTTATATGCTATTATAATTTTTGTATAAATTTTGTTTAATTTTGCTTTGTTAAGTCTTAATTTATTTTTATTATTTTAAACACACTACTTGTCTAACATTCATAGTATATGTTAAAATTATTATTTTATAAAACCATGTTAATTATCAATATTTTTAATAATAAGCTGAAAAGATTTTTATTTGTTATTCTTGCTATACAATATTATAAATGAATGCATATCTTTGGTGCGTCTTTTAAACAAAATGAAACAACGCTTTCAATATGGGCTTAAAATAATTAAAAAAATTCAAGGCTTTTGTCAACGTAAATAAGTTAATACATTATAATAAATTGCAAATTAATAATATATGTAAAATTTTTATTAATTACATATTGAATATTTGGTTATATGCTTTTTGCATTAAATTAGATTTATATAAAAATAATTTAATTGATAATGTTAAAAAAAATTATTATTTTAATTATTTGCGTTTTTCCAAAAATTAATTGCAAAAATAGTATTGATGTTTTTATTTCAAATATAATAAATGAAAATGTCACAATTAATTGGAGATTTGATAATGATACAAATATCCTCAAGTTCAAAACTGAGGTTCGTACAAAAGGATGGATCGGATTTGGCATATCGTTGCATGGTAAAATGGCTCAAAGCGATTTAATTATAGGCTGGATAACAAAATCTGGAAAAACTATATTTTATGTAAAATATATTACTTTATTAATTAATTTCTTTATAGTTTTACTACAATAACAAAATTAAATTAGGATTGCTGGACAGATAATAACAAACTACCAGTAATTGACAAAGTTCAAAATTGGAAACTTGAATCTAGTGGTCAAAATGAAACGCATACTATTTTAGAGTTTTGGCGGACACATAAAACAAGCGATAGCATTGAAGATTTAGAGATATCAGAAGAACATTACACAAATATTATATGGGCTTATGGCAATGATTACCCTGATAGTTTTTCTCAAATTAATAAACACAATTTTAAAGGAATTGAACATTGGCAATTATTTAATACGCCAAATACAACAACAGAAAAAAATGTTGAAATTTTTGATTTTGCAATAAATGTAAGTTTATATTTAAATACCATATTTTTTATTATATATATATAACTCATATATATACAATTTAATCGTTTTTCTACTTCCTTTCCTCGCGGTTGCTCTGTTATTTAAATTAAAAAAAATAAAACAATTTAGGTTTGAGTTTTTATTATGGAAACTAGAATTTTTTAATTTTTTATATTAACAACGGGAAAAATTCAATAGCTTTATTATAATTGCGAGATAAGATTTGTTGTTTTTATTAACAACAAGATAAAACATCTAATAATAACATTGACATTTAACTTTTAATAATTTAAATTGTTTATTGTATTAGCCAGATAGATTAAGTTTATTTTTTTTTAATAAAAAAAACGGAAAGTTAAAAATTTGTTATTAATAACAATGTTTAATAAAATTAATTGAGTGAATTGAAGTTATAATATTGTAAACAGACAAAATAATTAATTATCACTAAGCTTAGTATTAATTTTAAAATTTAGCTATTGTCTAATATTTGTTTGCAATTTTATTTTTATTTTTTAAATATTACTACGAATATAAATGTATTTATTGCAAATCGGTGAGTCTAATACACAAATTTAAAATATATATATATTTAGACTAAAAATATTGTGTGTTTGGATTGCTTTTATAGTTTGCTTGACGCCAAAAACGGCTGACATTTGTATAGATTTTTATTATAATTTGCCAAATAATATATTTAATTAATTTGTAAATTATTTAGTTTCTTTAAATTATTGCAAAATTTGGTTTAATTGTAATCAATTTAACTAAATTCAATTTTAATTTACATAATATTTTTTAAATAATTAACAATTTTTAACACGTTTTTGAAAATTTTATTATTGATTTGAGTGTAATTGAGCGACATTCTTGAATCCTGTAATAAAATACATTGTATGAATAATATCTATTAAAGTTTATTAACATGAATAAATTTGCTATAATCCAATTTTTAATACATTTTCATAGAAAAATGTATACATAAATTTTATTTGCACCCATTTCCTAAATTAAATCAAATATAAAATCAAAAATTAATTATAAATTATAACGAAAAAAAATTTTAATTAACAAAATTCAAAAAATTTTATCACGTATTCCTGAGCAAGTGGTATTTTGTTCGATTAAATTTGGCGCCAGATGTCATATGCGGGGCCGAAGTAACGCGAATATAATCAAAATTGTATTTGAATCAATCCCACTTATGAATCAATAGGTTGTTTGATGAGTTGAAGGAAAAGCTACAAAATCTCCCTGTGCACAAATACGCGAATATATAGTTGTTTAACTTAGAGCCATTTCGCTCCACAATCACGATACTAAACAAAATTACAAACAAATACTTTTAATATAACATTAATTTTATTTTAAACATTAAATATAAATAAAAAAAACAAGTTATCGCTCAAAAAGCTGACAGTCGACTAAACATAGTATTTATTTGCTTAAGAGTTTATATACTCTAAATATGAGATCGATTTACATTCTGATGATTATAGCAAAGGCTATAATTATTCAAACAAACTTTAACCTTAATTTAATCAGATCTAAACTCAAACTTTAAACAGGTATTACACTGTCTGTATGAGACACATATAACATAGCCTATATAAATTTAGACCTAAAATTGCCATAAAATTTTATATATTAATATGTTTTGTTTTTAAATAACTAATATTTTAAAAATATTAATTAACTATTTATTCATAATCTAAAATCTATTTTTCTGCACAACCCGTAGTGAGGCCAGGAATCATCATTTTACAGCTAGGTATGGTGACAAGGATCGTATTACAGTGTTAAGAGCACACAACTAAATGTTCCGTATACGTAAATTAATAGTTATTAAGATATCGTCTATTACCAGTAAACGGCCCTTGGTAGGGTCCGTGGTTGTCTTGTTTTCAATTTATATTAAGAAGGTTTTCTTCAAAAAAATCCTTGTTATAATCTAAGCTTGAACCCACTAACTCAGAGTTAGAAAGAGGACGCATAATTACTGTGTTATTCGCCTGACTTAAAAATATTAACTAGAATTTTAATGTTTATTAAATAAACAAAATAATACATTTTAGCTTATAAGTAAGTTGCAAGTCATATTACTACAAACAAGAAAAAACAGCCATGACGCACATTAGTATGTTCTAATTATTAACATTTAAAAAACACATTATATATGTTTATAAAAAACCAATAACATTATTTTTCTATTTTAATTTGTTTATAATTAAAATTAGATTAATTTATAGTTTTATATTTCTTCTATATTAGTGTGGCATTGCGGTGCCATTTACGTGCAGTGTATTAGGAGTTGAGTTTATTAGATTTAAATTCGCGTATATTAGCGGTAATTTGGTTTATATTAAATTCAACACAATACAAATTTAATATATAAAATTTAAGCCTTAAATGTACCAAATCCAATATTTTTCTTTATAATGTAATAAATTGTTAACCGAAGTTGAATAAAATTAAAAATAAATTTTCTAAACTCGATTATTACTCTCGATAAGCGACTCATATTAATAAACTGTTTTAAATAATTCGCGTAACTGACTATTTATTTTGATGTATCAAAAAGTGTATGTCTAAATACATTTTAGTCAAAAACCATTTGCCATATACATCTGTTGTATTCCAATTGAGCGCAAAATTAAAACACATTATAAGTGTTTTTCTTACGTCACTAATTATCAAATGAAAAAATAATCAACAAAAATGAAATCAAATTATAAGTTAATTTGTTTGCGTTCTTACACCAATAACTAGCGCGCCGTTTATCAAACATTATTTAATTACTAAATCCTATTCAACGCCAAACTAATTGTTATTCTGACGCATGATTTACTTTAATTTTTATTAATACATAAAATAATTCTCACACAAATCTAGTTTTAATACTTGTGCAATACAAATATCGCCGCTCAGTCACACGACAAAACACACAAATCGCCCAATAGTTTACAAACAAACACTGCGCGCGTAAACAAATTACACAATTTAAAGTAGAAGTCAACCATACTTATTTATTCTCATATTAGACCGTCACAATTTTATACATCATTTTTTGAAATTTTTTTTAAAAATTTAATTTAATTAAAAATAATTAAATTTTTAATTTTATAAAATAAACTAATTATTAATTTTTCATTTAATTATTATATTATTATTATTAATAATATTGTTTGTTTTTACAATATTATAAATAAATTCAATTTATTAATTTGTTAATTTAGTTCACCTTGCCAATTAAAAAAGATACAAGATTATGTAAATTTTTTAAAATTAATACGAATCAACCTCATCACATAATTAAGGTATATAAATATATTTTTAAAATTTATACATTTTATTGTGTTCGAAAGTTTTAATATAAACAGTTGGCCTAAAAGCCAAAATATATAAAGAATGCTTAGTATCTTACAAAAAACTTCTAGTTACGTGCTATTTTTATATACATTATTCATAACATAAGTTATTGTTATAAAATTTAAATTTTGTTATATTTAATAAAATTACATTTTTTGACAAAAGAATACATTTATTGAAAATACATTGAAAGTTATAGTTTAGATAAAATTACTTTACAATTTTACATTTAAGCTGGTTAACACTTTATTTCAGAATGTACAGTATTTACAACAAAAATAGAACAATTAATACATATTATAAAAATTATAAAATATTAAATTTTTACATATTGCAGAAAAAATATTAAATTACAACGAATCATTTTAAAACAATTTATGAATCATACATTCATTACATTACATTACAATAAAATAATTTATAATTTATAAATAATTGTTTATTTGCATCAATTTTTACAAATATTACAGGAAAATTTTGTTAACTTTTATACAATTTGTTAAACATACAAAAACAATATATATGCTAAAATTTACAAAGTCAACCTTAGGCCTATGTAAATATATAATTTTATAAGTTTAATAAACAGATAAAATTTTAATTAAATTTTTTTAACTATGAGATGTTGCCACATCTGAATATCAATATCATAATTGTAAACATGAGTTAAAAAATTATGTTTTATTTGATATAAATTTAATAAAATAAAATTTTGAATACGTATACAATAGTAGAAGATCATCCAGGTAATACATTAATTTATTATAAAAAAAGAAAATAAGTCTATATTTTAGCATCTTAATTCTAAAGTTTAGAAAAAATTAAAAATTTATATATAAAACAAATTGAAAATTAATAATGACAAAAAAAATTAAATTAAATTAATTAGAAATTAATCAATTTTTTATTTTCCTTTTTTACAATGTACAAGCGTTTATAATGTGTTTAGGCAAACAGAATTTAAGCCAATTTGCCACAATTTATAACATAACTTAAGATAATTTTTAAAATGTTTTTATGTGAATTAGCAATTTTATTAAAAATTATAATTTATATTTAAAAAATTTAATTTTATTAATTTTAATTGTTTAATTTTTGTTATACTAATTTTATTAAATTATTTTATTCTTTTTAGCATAGACCAATAACTAAGCCAGAAAATCTTCACTATTATGTTCATCATACAGGATTATTAACTTGCAAAAATATTAATAAGTTAATTTTAGACAAATATATTAATATATCTTTTGATTGTACCAATGCAAACACGGTTCCAATTGGACTCCAAAATTGTTTTAATACATATATGGTTGCATCATTTAATACAGAACATACATATATTTCACCAGATATAGCTGGTCTAGATTTTGGTCATTCTGATAGTACAAAATACTTCATGCTTCACATACACACTCAGAATAAAAATTTAAAAACAAATATAAATTTATGGCACAGTTTACGTGTTTGGCACACGCGTAAATTAAGAAAACATAGCATGGGATTTCTAACATTGGCTGCTGCTATTGGACAAAACTATGATGTAATTAGTTTTCTATTGCCACCAAATCAATCATTCTTTAGATCGTCGCATGTTTTTAATACTTATTGTTTTGAGGAAGTAATTGCATTTTATTTGTTCAAATTAAAAATACTTTAACTATAGTTAAATTTTACATTTTAAAAATATATAAATTTTTATTTTTTTAGAAAATGGAGAAATCTGGTATATTTTTAGATTCAGTTATTCCGCACACTCATAAATATGGTTTGTTATAATTAATTTATATATTACATAATATATTATATATTAAAATTTTTATTTGCCACCATATTATCGAGATAGTTTTAATACAATAAATTATAATTAAAATTATAAAACATATTTATATTATATGTGGGACTGAATGAGTAAATCGAATTAAATAGGGAATTAATTTTAAAGTAAAGTTATATCGATGTATCGATATATTAGCGCTCAAGTTAAATTATATATATTTTTATTGATTTATAATGTACATAGCCTATGTATGTATATTGTCGTCACATAGTATACATCGATTATACTTTACTTTAAATTTAGTCCTCCATTTAATTTGATTTACTCATTCAGTCCCACATATGTAAATGTTAAAAAAATATTGTTTATAATATTAGATTTAGTCTATAAATATTTAAAATAAGTATTTAAAATATTTAAAGATTTAGTATTTAATAAGATATTCATATTTAGTAAAATAATTTATGTTTCGGACAAAGAATATTTATTTTTATTTAAATGACATGACATGACATGGCTTATCTACAGGCAAAAGCTTTTTTAGCAAAAATAATTTAAGTTTGTGTAATTTTTACAATTAAATTATTAAAATTAAAATTTTTTATTTTATATTAATTTTATAATATAATTGTGTTATTATTTTGTATATTACGTAATTGAGCATGCCCTACATTGTCAATAATTTGAGATTAGTTTTTTTGATAAAAGTTTAATATAATTTTTTTAACGCATTTCATATCTTAATTGTAAACTTTACGTAATTCTGAAAATTACATAAAGGTTGTCCCATAATTAAGTAGACTGTGTTTAAATAGCTCGCGCGCGCGAACGACCGAATTGTAATTTTTGAATAAGTGTTTGATTTAAAGCTTAAGATATGATAATTAATATTTAAGTCTAAAAATATAGAATATTTCAATCGTAAGACAATGTGGTCAAGCGAAAGTCAGTTGTCTCCCAAAAGAGTTGTGCACTTTTATACTTTTACATATAATGAGTCACCTGTTTTTTGCCGATCCGGCTAAAACTCCGATAAATAGGTTTTAATATTATATTGAAAAACCAAAAGTGAACGATAGAGTAAGGTTTAGCATAAAAAACCAGTTTCCAAAAAAATATTTGGCTTGGCAGGAGATGGACAATTGAGGACACTTGTATGACCCATTAATAACAACCAGATCACTAAAAGTCAAAGAGTATAAAAAAGAATGTATTGAGAATAGACTGATTCCTTTTATCAGAAAATATAATTCTATAACTAATGTAATATTTTGGCCTTAAATAACATCAATTTTAGATCAAAAAACCCAATTAAGACTTTAAAAAACAATGAAATAGTTTATGTTTTTAAAAATTGCATCGATCTTGACGTAATTCAGTCCAGACTGATTGAGAAATTTTGTAAATTTTTGGTTATTTTGTAAAAAAGAATACTCGATGAGAACAAAAGTTCCCAAAAATATATAAAAATCAGAAATATTTAGACAAAAATTTCAAAAAACATTGCAAATAAAAGTGCAAACAAGTTAATGAAGACTACCCGAAGAAGTCTTAGGCTGATCTGCAACAAAAAAAATTACGAACTATTTAAGCAATAATTTTTATATCAAATATAATCATAAATCTTATTCTAAAATTTTAGCAAAATTAAATTATTAGTTTTTGAGATATTCCGATTTTTATAAAATCTACTTAATTATGGGACAAACTTTACGATCTATTTTTTTAAAATTTACATCTTAAAATGTTAAAAATAACTGTCAAATAATTAAACTATACCAAAATAAAAAAATTTAAAAAACTATTTCTAAAAATATAAAACCATAATTAAAATTAATTAAACATTGTAATTTGCAACATTTGAAAATATATTTTTAAAATTATAATTTAAAAAATAAGTTTTTACACAACTTATAATAAATATTGCTCTAGCATTCAACCGGTTTCTAAAGCATAAGAAAATTTATAATTAAACTCTAAAAATATACGATTTTTACTAATTTACTAATTTAGTAAATTTATATTTCTATTCTGGTTATATTCATATTTAATATATTAATACAATTTCGAAGAAAGTTTATATTTAGATCTAGCTAATAAAATTTTAAAAATCTTCTCTTCAAAATATATTAAGATCATTCTGTTTAATCGTGTTTATTATATTTTGTATCTAAAACGCCTGAATTTTATATATTTTACATTGTAAAATAAGTGTAAAAAGCTAATTTCTCAAACGTATATATACAGTATGATAACTTTAAAGTTGTACATAGAAAAACCTTAAATCTATGGGAGCTATGAAACATACACTTGTCCGCCACATATAATGAACACAAATAAATTTTTAAAATTAAATTATATAATTTTAAACTTAACAATTTTAAAACTTTTAATTAAAAATTTTACAAAAATATTGTTATAAATTAGTAAATTGCATAGTTTAGATACATCAAATAAGTGGTAAAACATAACGATATTGAAACCATTACACAGTTTATACTAAGAGCGAGCCAGACTTTTTTTTATTAATATGTATTAAACATTCTAAACTGTATAATGTTTTTTATTTAATCGTTAAGTCTCATTCAATCAATATATCAAATTTTTGAAAAAATTAAACTGTCTGACTTTAAAATATAAGAAATTTTTAAAATAAATTATCATATATTTAACTAATTTGTTATAAATATGCTTTACTGTGCGTTTTTTTATGTACAGTATTAAGGTTATCATATTGTATTATTACTGTAGTTATTATATTAATTATTATAAATAATAAAAATTTTGTTTATATATTTTAATAAATTTTCAATGCATTGTGCCTGTTTGCATTAACAAAGTATTTAATTTGAATTTAGCTAAAATATAAATTTTATTATTTATTTATATTTTTTTAATTTATGTTTTATTTGGATTTAAGATAAACTAAAATTTTATAAAATATTGTTTACAATATAGGCATACAAATGAAAATAAGACATTTCAGACAAGATAAAGAGCTTCCAGAAATTTATAATCAAATTAATTATGACAACACTTATCAAATTCATCATAAATTAAAAAATCCAGTTCAAATATTACCTGGTGACACTATTGTAAGCGAATGTGTATATAATACATCAAATCACAATGTTACAATAATTGTAAATATATTTATTAATTTACAAAATATATTAATTAATAAAAAAAAATTTATATAATTAATGGTTAAATTTTCTAAATTTATAGGGTGCCACAGAAGAAATGTGTGTTTATTTATCATATTTTTATCCAAAATTTAAAGTGGATTCAAATACATTTTCGATAGAATTATTAACTAATTTTCTTCCAGTTAATACTATTTTGGAAATAACGGGATTAGAAAAAATGTAATGAATTTTTAAGTTATAAATTCTAAGTTTAATAAATTTAATTTTACATTAATTAATTTTAATAGGATAAAACTATTAATATAACATTTTTGACTAATTTATTTAAAAGTTTACTTAAGTTTTTAATAATTTAATATAATAATTAAAATTTAATTTAATTTATTATTTACTAAAATTAATAATAAACATATTATAATTAATTAATTAAATTTAATTATATTTTTTAACTAGAACATATAAAGAATTAAATCAATCAAAAATTGAACTTCCAATTAAATATATTAACTACAATCTAGCAAAATTTATAAAAAATAATATTAGTTTACAAGAAAACAAACTTCAAAATATATTATTAAAAAACAAACAAATAATTAGATGCGAGTGGACTAATACAAAAAATTCAAAACCGGAAACAATTGTTAAATTTCCAAAAAAATACTATAATGACAAAACTAATTTTAAAATACAGCCTAAAATATTTATTTCTTCATTTATTAATTATGTTTCAAAATTAGTTAATTTTAATATAAAATTTAATTTAAAACTTTAACATTTTAAATTTCTACTGATTATTGTTTAAAAATAATAATTTTATTAAAATTGTAACATTTTGTTTTAATAATTAATATTTAAAAAATAAATTTTGAATTAAAAAACTACATTTAATTAAATAAAATATTTAATAAAATTAATTATAAAAAACAAGACTGAACAGTATAATCTTAATATTTCGAGAGACGGATATTAAAATTCTATTAGTTAGATTAGAGAAGACTTTTTATAACTTTACCGCAACTTTCAAAATTTACATATTTATAATTTTATGCTAAAACAGAATATTTTATCACTATTTATTGAAATATAAAACTATAAATAAAATATGCATAATACTTAAAACAATTGCCATATAATTGCAATCATAATGTAGTAAACTTAAACAAACAGAAATGTAACAAGAATTTCTTAAATTTGCCAGTCACCTTTGGCGTCTGGCAATATAAAAGATAAATCAAAATAAGATAAAGATAGATCAAGATTGCATAAAAATAATCCGTATAATTACCAGCTATTTTTGACGTCTGGCAATATAAAAAATAAATCCGTATATTTTTTAGCCACCTTCGGTGTCTAGCAATGCAAAGAAATAATTTGTATAATTGCCAGCCATTTTTGGCGTCTGGCAATATATAAATAAATTTTGTATAATTGCCAGTTAACTTTGGCTTCTGGCAATATTAAAAATAAATCCGTATGATTGTCAGTCACCTTCGTTGTCTGGCTATGTGAAGAAATTACCCTTGCATTTTTTATTTTAAATTTATTTTATAATAAAATCGTGCTATTCATTCGTATATTACGTAATTAATCTTGCCCAACATTGTCAATAATTTAAGATTAATTTTTTTGATAAAAGTTTAATATAATTTTTTTAACGAATTTCATAACTTAATAACTTAACTTTTTATAACTTTACCGCAACTTTCAAAATTTACATATTTATAATTTTATGCTAAAAGAGAATATTTAATCACTATTTATTGAAATATAAAACTATAAATAAAATATGCATAATACTTAAAACAATTGCCATATAATTGCAATCATAATGTTGTAAACATAAACAAACAGAAATGTAACAAGAATTTTTTTAATTTGCCAGCCACCTTCGGCATCTAGCAATATAAAGAATAAATCCGTATAATTGTCAGCTACTTTCGGCGTCTGGCATTATAAAGAATAAATCCGTATTATTTTCAGCCACCCTCAGTGTCTAGCAATGCAAAGAAATAATTTGTATAATTGCCAGCCACCTTCGGCGTCTGGCAATATATAAATAAATTCTGTTTAATTGCCAGCTAACTTTGGCTTCTGGCAATATAAAAAATAAATTCGTATGATTGCCATCTACCTTCGTTGTCTGGCTATGTATGGAAATTACACTTGCAAATGCCAACCTCCTTCGGCGTCTGAAAATTTATAAAAACAATCCAGTCAGCTTCTAGATTATAATTTTATGTACTTACTATAATTTATATTTTAATTTTACCGAATTTATATTTAATTTATATACAGTAAGATCTGTATAATTTCACATTGCTTAATTTCACAATTTGTTTAATTTCACAGACATTGTCAGAACCATTTTGGGACCTATGTTAAAGTATAGCACTAATTTCACATTTGTTTATTTTCACTTTCACATATAAATAGCCAAACCATCGAGTTAATTTACAGTTTTATAATTTCACATTTAAATATAAAAATAATTATAGGCATTATATTTAAAATGTTATAAAATTTATCTTGTTTAAATTTGCAAATATATTAATTTTTTAGGCGAGCTAAAAATTAAAAAAATTAATAAACATGTTAAATTTCGTAAACTAACCGGAAATCTAACTATACATTGAATTAATATTAAATAATAGTAGAAAACGTAATCTTTGATTAATAAATTAATAAATATAAATTAAATTTTAATTTTAAACTAAAATAATATGCTTTTTATTATTAATTAACTGTAATAATTGTAATAAATAATACAAATCATATTATTTTAAAATTAATCAAATAAAAAAACATAGAACAACAGAAATATAATTTTAAAATGTTGAAAAATGTTATAAAAAATTATAAATATAATTAATTTTAAATTAAAAATTAGTAATTTTAGCTGTATTATTAATAACAAAACATTGCATTAATAAATTTTTTTTTGTTTAATTTCAGAATTTATAATTTCACATTGCATAAACCTTGGTCCCAACAGTGTGAAATTATACAGATCTTACTGTATAATTAATTTATATTTTAATTTTATTTTAATTAATTTCTAGTAATATATAGAAAATAGTAATAATAGTTCTATTTGTTATTAAACAAAAGCTAAATTTCAAAAATTTTATTTTAATGACTAATAATTTACGACTTAAATAATTTGTTTATTATTTTAGCCTTAATTTACGCGCTTTTTTTAATAATAAAACTAAAATTGAAAAATCTGCATTAATAAACGGAACCAATATCAAAAAATTTTATCATTAAAACATTCCTATATTAAAAAAGTTGTTTATAAACAGAAATCATACCAATACCATCACCAATGACTATACAATTGCAAATAAAGAAAAATAGTACCAATAGTTAATATAGTCTACCAATCCCAAAAGTCTCGTTGCTAATAAACAAAAATTATACCAATATTATCATTAATGACAATTTTATTGTAAAACAAGAAATGTGCTAATAAAAATTATTAAATTTTACTAATCCCAAAATCCCGTTGCTAATAAACATAAATTATACTAATAACTTTACCAATGACAATCCCATTGTAAATAAAAAAATGTAATAATAAAAATTATCCAAAATTCCATTGTAATTAAACAAAAATTACATCAGTACTATTACAAATAATTATCCTGTTGCAAATAAAAAACTTAATATTTCTCGTTATCAATAAAAGATATTAAATGTACACGTTATTAATTAAGAACTTTTAATATTTCTTCCCGCTATTAATAATAGAATTTAAAATATTCTCGTTATTACAATAAAAATATTAAATTTCTTCGTTAATTGAAAATACTTTTAATTTTTCTTCCCGTTTTACATAAAAAGCTCAAACTTTTCTTGCTATTACAATAAAGATAAGATCGTTACGGCACATAAAAAAAATGTTTTAAAAATAAACATTTAATCTTCAAAAAATCAAATTAATAACGTAATATATGGAAATTTATTATAAATTTTTAATAATTTTTTAGACTTTTAGAAATTTAAATTTTTTTTATAAAATCGGCTATAAGAATAATTTAAAATACAATTTACACTAGCTGGACAATGTAAGAATAAACTGGTTATTCTAATTTTTTGATTAAATTATTAGGTTTGCTCAAAAAATTGATTAGCAAACCATATGAATTTTTACATTAAAAATAATAGAATTCTGTATTAAAGCACTGCTCAAGCGCTGCAACTTTTCTTTTTGTTTTTCTTTAGTATTAAGCAATACAAACTACATAAGATGTTTGACATAATTTATTGATATATGTCTGATTGACATATGTTATTTGCAAATATGACAAATATTTCCCGTAATAAACAATCAAATTTAAATAGTAATTTTAATCAATTATTTATTATTTAAAAATTTATTAATAAATTAAACGTTTGGGTTTTGAAAATAAATAAAAGTTTGGTAAGAAATCTATTTAAAATAATTAATATTTTAATTTGAAATTGTACTATTAGCAGACAAAGTACTTGAGTTCTTAGGCGACAGTAACCTGATCTATTACCGAAAAATAATATTTCCATTAAAATGTTAGCAGAACTTAAATATATTTTATTTCTAAATGTCCTGATATAGTTAAATCCTAAAAGAAATGTGAGGAAATTATTTAAATTTTTAGGTATTGCTCCGAAGAATCAGGAAATGCAGTTCCTATTAAAATGATAACTGAGGCTATGCCAACCACAAAGAAAGAAACGAAATAAATCGGCCAAAATAAGCAAACTTTTGTAGAAAAACCAAATTCCAAAAAAACATAGAAAACAGTTTATGTTGAATTTAATCCCTTAGCAGGGTTGTCCGGAACCCTGTCAAATTTGTCAAAGGCAAAGTAATCTGCGGAAAAATGTCGAGCCATCCCTACTGAGCAATAGGATGTTTATAAAATTTGGGCCATAATTGGAGTTAGACCAAATAGAGTTAAAACTAAAAATTATCGTGTTTGATTAAGTTAACTTTTCTGGTTTGAAAAAAATTTCTGGTTTGATTCTAAACAAATTTATTCAAATAATCAAGCGATGGAATACTGTGGCGACAAAGCGTTATATTTACATTGCTGTCGTTGATGTGTACAGTATATAAAATTTATTAAAATTTGTGAATTATTGCGATATTACAAACTTCGGCGTACGAGTTTATTAATTTTAAATATTTAACATTAATTGAATTTTATAATTATTTCTAAAAATTGAATCAATATTGCGTTAATGCAAAAAGATATCAAAAATTTGCAATAGGTATCTGGACTTTGGGGCTGTTTTATTTTTACATCTATTGGGCCGTAATTCTCATTACAGAAGTAGGACTGCCAAGTTTAAAAAGGAACTCAAACTATATTTTTACTATTAATTTAATTCTTATTTAATTTTTCTATATTGTTAACAGACACGAGTGCTTTTAACATGTGGCACTAAAAAACAGTCTTTATTTTTATTTTCTGTGTTAGTGCTAATCAATAGTATTTCTTCTAATTTGTTTTTTTATACTAAGCTTTTATACTAAATTGGTTGATAACAATATAATATTTGGTACTAACTTTAGCTTAACTAATGTAGCCGGCAGGTTTCTTAACATAATGTATATAAAATTAATATTTAAAATATATAATAAATTTAAAATTTAGATTTATAACATTGCAAATATGATAATTTTTTTGTTTGCTTAATAAACAAATTTATTTTGTTACGTTCAAGTTGGGAGGCGTCACGTAATTGAACGTCAACTGTAATATTGCAGTTATCGGTGATAACATGATTAGTTTTAAGCCATTTTAATAACCCGAATGCGCTGTCATTCGAATTAGTGATAGCGCTTTTGTGAGACCAGTTGTCAAAAGTTGTGTTGGAATTGATGCAAATCGTATTAAGCGTTGTGTCAAAAATGACAATATATTTGGCAACAAAATAAAATCAGAAATTGGCTGATTTTTGCAGCGTTGCGCGCGAGAATGGCCAATAAATACGCAAGCGATTTAATTATAATTAAATATAATTTAACTTCAATTTCAAATACAAAACAGAATACAATAAAAATATTTGTTAGTCAGTCATTAGTAACAACATTTAGGGTTATAGTCAAGTATGGGTTGCGACTAAAAATACAATGAGCGCTAACTGTGTTAAAAAGCAACTTAAATACAACTAAAATTGTTTTGAATTACATTTTGGATATACGGTATATGCAATACAGTCATTCAAACCAAACTAAACAAGTATAGTTTATAGTAGAGACAAGAATCAGGTCACTTTTTGCCAACCCGACCCGATCTTTCTAAGGTGTTAACCCGAACCGACCCGACCCGACAGACAAAAATTTCTAACCAGACCCGACCCGAAATCTAATCCGAATTAAATAATAAAACAATTATAATTTATATTATTTAATTTTATGATTTAAACTTGATTTATTGTTTTTGACTGATATAAAATTATCTAATGTTTATAAATAAATATTTTTATTCTGATTTAAAAACCTGTAACAAACTAATCTTTAGTAACTTTTTATGTGTTTAGATGAGTTTTTAATTACTATATTTAATATATATTAATAGTATATGGTTAATATCAGTTTATATTTTTATATATTTTGTGTAATAAGTTTTAATCAACCAGGTTAAAATTATTACTTGCTTAGTTTTACAAATATAAAACAAATTTAAATAAATTTTATATAAAAACAATTATAGATACCTTAATATTTTTAAAATTATAGTTTTCTAAATTAATCTAAACATTAAAACTTTATAATTGTTTCAATTTGTAGTAACTTGAAATAAATTATAACAAAAAAGTTAATAAATATTTAATTATATAAAATTTCGGGTTGACACTTGCTAACCCGATCCGACCCAAACCCGAAATTTTTAGATGTAACCCGACCTAACCCGAACCCGAACTGACCCGATTCTTGTCTCTAGTTTATAGCTATAAGTGGCGCTATGAGAATTATAGTTGCTAATAAGCAAGTACAGTTTACATAAAGTGAGCGCTAACTAAAAATTACATTAAAGTGCGAAAAAAGAGTAGTTTTATTAGATCCAAAGTGCAATTTGCCTTAATTTTAATAAAAGATTTTAACTTTTTAAAACAAATTGCATTTAAGGTTATAACCATAGATCGTAAAGATCGGCCGACACAAGGGGAAAACAAGAGAGAAATTTATTTATAAATTAAAAAGAAAAATTAATCAAAAATACCCCCTGATTATGAAAATTTAAATTTATCACTTCCCATAGCATTTGGTCCAAAAAGAGTACGCTCCATCGACGTTTTGCCGGCAGCCTTAGGCGTTCGGCAAATTATTTTAGCTTTTTGTTTAAAATTAAAAAATCTTTTTTAAATTGGTGCTAAATCAAGTTTAAATTAAATTTAATTAGGTCAAATTTCATCATAAATTAGGTCAAATTTCATTATAAATATTTATAATTTTTTTGCGTTTTTGAAATAATCCTCTCCCTGATCGTGTCCTAAATTTTTGAAAAAAAATTTTGAAAAAAACTCTGCCCCTGATTCATTTAAATAAACCGACCTGCACAATTTCTGGATTTTTTTTCAAAATTTTGGCAAAAAACCTAAAGATGTTATCAGTCGAGGGGCTTTTCCAAATATGCTCAAAAACCTATATATATAATAAAATTTTGCTTAGTTTGACTGGATTTAAATTAAACCTAAACTAAATTCAGTTAAATTAACTGAGTTTCAACTGGATTTAGCACAATTTAAAAAACTTTAATTTTGGCCGATAAAACTTAAAAATTTGATGGGTGGAGGGATTAACTCGCATTTTATAAATAAGAGAACATTTGTGCCTAATTTTTTATCATAATTCTTTGTTATAAATAAAACATAAGAAATTAATAAATATATAAGAATTTTTGCTATTTGAAAAACTTAAATGTTTTCAAGAGCCAAGTTGAGCGCTTTATGTTTAATGCATTAATTTGTATTTTGCAATTGAGTTGTATATAAGTTTAGTTCTATCTTATGCTTGTTTAGAATATCTAATTTATAAGTGAGTTTATGATTTCATTAATGACTACATGACTAAAAATAAGCCGTCATCTAAACCATAAATTAAATGTATTTTGGTTTAAATAAGAAAATGTATTTTATAATTCATTGTTCAATAATAACTTAGTTGTTATACGTTAAACAACGACTAATATATATTGTGCACAATAAGAGCGCCTAAGCTCTCAATTATATTATAAATAAAGTTATTTGTTATATATTGAATAAAGTTTAAATTGAATTATATGTTAATTAGGTGCCTAACGGAAGTTGTAGTTAACTAGAATTCCGGTTATTCTAGAGCTTCATTAAGCTAATGATTTGTGTTCACTTCAGTGTCACACTATCGGTGACACTTTCCCACAACACATACCGAACTACCGGTGCGTTAAGGCTAGAGAAGCCAATAAGAGAGAAAAGGAAATAACAAGAGTTCACATTTAATTTCCATATTGAACGCAACACTTACAATTAGAAGATTTATTGTGTTCACGGAGTTAAGAAAATTTACTACTATTGTTAAATAAGTTGAGAGAAGTAA
>JAQFXP010001584.1:0-18541 GCA_034693685.1 Belba bartosi
GAAAAATCCCCCACCTGATCCCCCCCTAGGTTTTTGGCCAAAATTTTGAGAAAAATCCCTCCCCTGATCCCCCCCTGAGTTGGCCGACCTTCTCGATCCCTGTTCTTTATCCTTCTCCCTCACTCTCTGTTTCTTTCTCTCAAATTGTTTAGCTTTGATGACAAATTATTTTAGTATATATTAGGTAATATAGAAAGTTTTAGACTATTTTAAACGGCGTTATATACAATTAAAATTTTTACTTTATATTATTTGCTATCTTTTTAGAAGAATAAAAAATAAATTTGAAAAAATTTTATTTGCTTGTTTAGATCCTGTATCAGATATTTTAAAATTTTAATTTTGACTATTAACCTTTTAAAAAATAAGTTTATAAAAATTTTAATTTTTTAAAATTGTGTATAAATTTAAGCAAAGTATTTGCTATATATTAATTTTTTTTAAATAAATTTATTTTTTCTTAATTTAGAAAATTTTAATTTTAGCTATACCAAAATTTTGAGAAATTTTTTATTTTAACAATATAAAAAATAAATAACAAAATTTTAAATATGACGCGTGTATTTTGAGCTTAATTTATAAAAAATAATGTTAAGCATTTAATCAGATTTGTTTATTATTTATAGCATTGTAAAGAAATTTTGCTTGATTTTTGCATAATATAAATTTATTCTATTTTTAAATTTTTTTTTTAAATTAATATATTTAAATTTTAAATTTTTGGCTTACTCAAAATTTTAATTAACAGCATGATTCAATAAGAAATTATTATTTAAAATTTACATATAAAATGATCAATTTTTAGAAATAATTTATTAAAATTACATAGATAATCAGAACTTAACAAAAATATTTGTATAAATTGTTAACAATAAGATAAACAAAATCCAATAAAAATTTTGAATTTTTATTGGTTGGTATTTCCTAAGTTTAAAACTTTCTGTACATACTAATATAATAACTAAGGCTATGATAAAAGAAGATTTAAAATATTTTCAAAACTCATTTTAAATATAATTAATTTAAATATTGTTTATTTATACACAAATTTTTGAAACGATTTAATAAAAATAAAAAATTTTAAGTTAAAGATATGTTACTACAAGTTCAAAATGCCCTATATTTCCCCTTGTCCTTTCAGTTTAATTTTATAACTGTTCTAAAGTTTAATTCAAATAATATTTTCATATTATAATCTATAGTTCATATGAGAGCATTGTTTGATTTCAACTTTAAAACAGTTATTGTGTAATCGGTTCGTTCACTATGAATAAATAAAGTCAAAATATATTAGTAATAATCACATGATTTCTTACCCCTATTTTGATTTTAAATAGTTTTTAACGTTTTATATCTTTAATCTTTAAATTCTAATTTTTAACTTTAAACTTTAAACTTTAAAAATATTTAATTAAGATTTATTTTCAAAAACGACTTATTTTTCCTCATTTTTAAGTACATGTACACATATCCCGGTGTATAAATACATGAAGCCCAAATTGATCTTGTATGTACATGTACTAATTAATATATAAGATTAATAATTTCAGTTCAGTTAATCGATAAATAATTTTAAAATATTAAAATTGTTAATTAAAAAAATAATAAAATTTTAAGACAATATGATTAATATTATAGATAAAACAATTAAAATATTAAATTATATAATATTTAATATTAGAATGAAAGTAAAAATTGATGTCATTTCTATTAAAATCAAAACCTAAATCAAAATTTAGGAAAATTATAGAAAAGAACTGAATTGGCATTACACGGGTTGGTAGTACTGGTGATTAAAGACCAATGATGACCAGTGATGGTGCAATCGACCCGAGGTGTGCATTACTTATGACGTGGTTGTCTTTATGTGTTTGTTTGGTCTCACTTTGTTTAATAAACTGCAGATAAGATATTGACATTAATTCTTGTTTTAATTAAAACTATATTTTAACTTTACTTTTCCCAAAAGAAAAGTACATTTTATAGATTTGCATTAATGTAACAAAGTTTTAATTAATATATTATAATTACTGTAGTTTAAACATCAATATAAAAATTTGTTTATAATTTGTAAGTTATTCTTAAAATAATTTTTTACGTATTTACACTATTAATAGTAGACTCAGAATCCAATTGGTACTTGATAAAAGAGAATAAAAATTAGAAAAAAGTCAAAAGAATCTAATTTTTGAACTCATAGGCCTGTAATTGAGGCAAACATTCTTCCCATCAATATATGAGTGCTTTAGAGGCAAATAGAGGCGAATAGAGAGTCCTTGAGAGGAGAGCCCGAAAGCGCAGTATCCGTTCGAACGTTATTTTGTATTTTGTCTCAACTTTTTTCTTGTCATAGCTCTGGTGCTGAGCTGAGTGGCGATAGAGAACTGCAGACGCTGTCTTAGTTTGGTTTGGATGTTCTTCTCAAACAGTCAAACACTTCTCACTATTATTTTATTCATTATATGATAGCATTTCTGGACATCTCAACCAAGTTGGTTTGCAAACAAATATACTTTTTCTGTTCTTTAATTGAAAATCTTTGGTGAACTCTCATTAAGGAATAAAAACATTTTCCTTTTTTGAGATAAGAGTTTTATTTTTATTCCAATGCTTTACTATCTCTTCAAAGCAAAAAAGTGTTGTTTTTTAATGTCAAAACGCGATGAAAGTTAGCTATAAAGACAACTGTTTATACAATTGACTGAATATCTTATTAGATTTACAGTAAATCATATGATTATATATATTTCTGTCAATTGTGTTGTAATTTTATCATTTATTTGTTGTGTTTTGTAATAAAGTTAAGCTCGTCAAGTTAAGTGTAAAATATTCTTATATTCTTTGCATTGCATTATATTAATGTTTATAAATATTGTGTTCTGTTCAGCAAAAATCTTTACAAAATTCGCTGGAATTTTAAATTTAAAAATTCTTAACTTTATCACTAGAATAAAATATTTGTCAGAATAAAAAAAATCAATAAATCATAAATTAAAACTTATAGATAGACTGTCTGACTGTTTTCGGTGTAAAGTTCAGATAAACTGGATTTTGGTGTGAATTATGTCTTATATCTAATGTTTGCCGATTACACCTCAAGCGTGAATTGTTTCGATGCCTTTGGCTTTTGCTTGAATTGTCTCAAATAAATGCTTACCATCTCTTCAACGATCATACAATCTGTTTCAACAATATTTTTCCTATAATTACAAAACAAAAACTTTACTTTAAAGTTATTCATTCATACCATGCGATACCATAATAATATATTTTATACATCAAAATAGTTTTAATTTACTTCAATTAAAAACTTTGCTAATTATTAAAGTAAAACTCAAATTTTCTCACATATGATATCAATTATTAATTAATAAACTTTTGAATTTGTGCCAAAAATATTATCAATATTATAGTTAATCGCCAAATGATTTAAAAGAATTCTTAAAAATTAATTGAGAAAAAATAGAAAAAGGGAGAAGTAATTAAAATACTAATAAAAAATAACAAGGTAATAAATAATTAGCAAATTCTTGACAGTACTTTTTACATCAAATAATAATTAATTGACAATAATAATAATAATTAGTGTTTTTCTAAACACATCCAAACAAACACTCTATACTCACATCAAAGTGTTTGAATCAATTTGATATAAAACTCTGTTTATATTTTCAACATTTTATTATTTGAATTTTGTATGAACTGACAAAACATTTCTAAAAATAGTGTAAAATTCTATTTTGACTTTTAAAGTGAAAGTTTAAAAATTTGAAGAAAAATAATTTACAACTTTTCTAACCGAACAGATTCTAATAATCAAATTCTTATTACAAATGATAAGAATTTAAAGAATTAATCGAAAGAATTAAAAAAAACCAAAAACTCGAAATGACAAACGAAAATCCAAGTTTCAGTCATCCAGACCTTGTGCCAGCCGGGGATGCATCGCCTTCTTCGGCCACCAGAGGCAGAGGGCCGACACCAGCACAACAGGCACTGGTAGGTCGAGCTCTTCGGAATAGGAGACACACATTGGCTAACGTTCAGCCGTAAGTCTCAAACTTTAATTACTTTTATATAGAAATGCGCGTAAGAGTGCAGATCAGCTAATCTGGAAAAGGCCGGTCAGGCCAGTCAGGCTTAATCAGATGCAACTCAATATGAGCCGAATCTCAAGACATCCATTTATTATCATTAGTTTTCTCAATGACATTACAAAGAGCACCAAAAGCGCGCTTTTTATTGATTAGTATCCAATTCGTGAAACAAGTCGTAAATTATTTTGAAAAACTAAAAAATCCGAAAATTCTTCACAAGAATCAAAGTTTATCCAAACCATTCGAAACATTCTTTGAATTTTTAATTATTTGTTTTAAATGTTTACAAATTTTAATATTAGTTTTCTAAACAGTTTTGAAAATTAATGTCAAAATGAATGGAATTTGAAAACAATGCAAACGAGAGATGGTTTCACTTAAATACGAATTTTCCGCTTCTCTCGGATCGCAAGTAAAGCAGAATTACTGCAGAAAAGAGTTTTAAAAGTTATAGTCGTATACAGTATTCGTAGTCCTTCTCACGATTAGCACAATATCTAAACTAATTGCAGCCTTTCGTTACATTGAACTCATTGAATGCGGGAAAGAGTGAATTCAATCTCTTATTTACTTTTATTTCTCGCACTAATATCGCTAAACATTCTTATTATAACACTTTATATGCTTCATATGCTATAATTTAATAGACATTTTCACATTGCGTATATTAATAAAACCATTAGTTGGCCTAATAGACCAAACATTTCGAAATTATTTTGCACAAACGATTAGCACAAGAATAAACAAGCTTGCCGCAATGTTTTCATGTTCAATAATTAACACTCTTCTCAATAAACAATTAAATTTATTTATTGTCAATCAGAAAGCTATTCAAACATAAAACTGCTGTATATTTAGATTTGTTTGGTTTTCGATTAATTTACAAACTATTTAAACAATGTATAATTTGAATATCGCTTACAGTAAATATTAATTAAATTTTTAGCATTAATTTGGCGTTATTTCAATAATTTTATTTCAATTCTATTATTTTAGTTGTAAATTCTTTTTATATATAAAATATGTTTTTATGTCTTAGCGTTTCTTATACTTTGTTAGTTAGTTATGGTTCGCATATTCTCGTAATTAATTGAAATATTCTAATTGTATTGTAATTGTATTCCTTTATCAATGTATTTCTCGATAAAATAGTTTTCAGTAAAACATAATTATTTATGTAATTCTATCCACAATTAGATGTCATACTAATTGTATTCGCTTTACATATTGATTAAGTTAAAACATTGATTAAAACGCAAATTTCAACTAGAGTAATTATAGAGTAACGCAATTGTTTGTACAATTTAATTGAATTTAATACAAGTATTGCAGAGCTCTGTTTGTTGTAGGAAATTGCAAAATGACTCCAAGTTTTGATTTCCTTTTGATTTTACGTATAATAAAGCAGTTTATGTGTCAGAGAGTCATCAGTCAGACAATGGCAACACATAATACAAAGTAAATCAATAAAATCAAAGTCTTAGGCGATTTAGAACTTTTGCAGTCATTGCAAACACCAGAAAAATACCGACACTTTTACAATCATTAGTTTCAAGAAATAAGATTACTTATGACGCCTTAAACTCAATATTATTCTTTAGTTTATTATTCTCTGTTAAGTCATATTATTATATAAAAGCATACATTCCATGCCTATCGGTTCTTCAATTCAACGCAAGAATTATAATAATACGAGTTTTGCATTAAAGTGATATATTGATCAATATTTTAATCTATTAAAATCCTTTCCGACTTTTTATACAATGCCACTATTTCTCACTCAATCATTCAATCAAATCTAATTATTCACTTTTTATTCTTATAAAATCTATCGGTTTTATAAATTAAAATTTTAGTCAAACCACAAGAATTAAACAAAATTAAAGAATTAATTGTTTTTAGGAATTTGGGCCATAATTCAGCCCAAATAATATAACGGATATAACCAAATTGTGGGCTCTATTTAATGTTTAATCAACTAATACGCTTACATTTTCTCGATCATAGTTTGATTTATTTGTTTGGATTCACTTTAGACGTCACCTCCAATATGATTGAATAGTAAAAGTCAGTTATGTCTATAGTTCGGCAAAATTTTCTGTTTTCTGTTCATTCAATTTGAAAGCTTTAACGACAACACAAAACATACGGAAAAATAAAAGATCTGAAAAACTAAAGTACAGTATTGTGTGGCTCTGTTGGAACAGACAGAGAACACAGGAAGATAAATTTAAACGAATTGATCACATCTAATGATAAATTATTTTATCTAAAAAACATCTCTAGTCATCAAAAAAGAGTGCAATTCTTTGTATCACATATTTATTGCATTATGTAATTCAATTTCGATCTAATATCTGATTTTAGAATTTATTCGATCGATAAGTTTTCGGATAAAAGAAAACATTTCGACACATATGAGGATATGAGGCCAAAGATGTTTTGACCAGATCAAAAATAATATGATATATATTTAAACAGGTATAAATGGATTACTCTTTCGACTAAAACACGTCAATAACTGACGTTTTTTTTGCAAAGATATTCAATTTTAACTGAATTTGACAAAAATTGATTATTTTTTCACAATTTGAGTGAAAACCTAAAATTTTACTGAATTTTGATTAAAATTAATGGATTTTACAATAATAACAACAAAAGCAAAACTTTACGCTTTAAGAAAACATCGATTTCGGCTATTTTCCGGTTTATACAACCATTAGTGAAGAGTCGGTTATATTCATATGAATTGTTTGACACTCTTTTCAAATTTCAATTCTAAACAGAAAAACATAAATAAGAAAAATAGTCAATTTTACGAATCACGACCTTGTCAATGTTTATATTAATCTTAAGCAACCGAACTTTTTTTCATTAAAAATTAGACAAATATTTATTCTGTTTTCATTTATAGAAGAGTTTTTTAATAAAACGTAGTTGCTCAAGTTGCTAACTTCTATAGCCTTGGGTTAGTTTTAAATTTTATACAAAAATATATTTAAATTAATAAAATTTACCTACACAATTGAAGTTACATATTTGAAAATAGCTACTTAAAAGCTAAATGCATTTGTTTTATAATAAACATTACTTGTTTAGTATAAATATTTGTTTTACAATTATTAAAAATTAACATTTTATTATTTTATATTTTAGTGCATAGTTTTTAAAACTTATTTTTTAAATTTAAAATTAAATATAGTTTTAATTTTTGTTTTTATTTATTATTATTAATAATTAATCAAACGAAAAATTAATGTGTCTAATTTTTAGCATAATTTTTTCCTAACTTGTTTATAATTTAATTTTAATATGTTTCTTATTTAAATAATTTGTTTTTATCAATCTATTTTTAAATTTGTATTAAATTAAAATTATACTTTTATATTTTTCAAAATTGTTTTTTTAAATAAACTAATTCAATATAATTTTTAAGAAATTAATTTTTTTCAAAATATCTGTGAGCGTCATATAAACAAATATATCAAATGTTTTCGGTTGCAGTTACTTAAATAATATTAATAATAAATTCTTTGGATTAATATTTAATCAAAAGATTATTATTTGTTCAAAAATAGTGATATAATGTCCATATTATATGTTTCACTCGTCTGATGCGAATTAATATCTGACTCAAAGAAAATAAATCTTTATTTGAATTCAATGAAAGATCAAATTTCTAAATGTATTAAAACGATGTTTAATGAAGAAACCAAACGCAAGATTTGAACTTATTTTGAAATTCTTCTTTTAAAAATTAATAAGTTTCGCCAACTCTTTAGTTATATAACTATTAGTTTGAAACAGAAGAGTAGAGATAAGCCAAACACTTGGTCTGCATCTCTTGAAAGACAGACCAGTCGAGAGTCCAATTTAGGTCAATCTTAGTATTAAATTTTTTATAAGAAATTGTAATGTTTAGAAAATTTCAATTTAAACAACTATAAACCATTAATTTTAAATATAAGCCAATAATCAATTTAAAATGTTAAAATTTAAAAAATATTTATAATTTGTTTGAAACCAAATTTGCAAAATATTATTGATTTTTGTTTTTTAAAAACTTGAGTTTAGCTCAAAAGTTAAGTCTTAAAGAGTTTAATAGTTGACTCAAATTAATTTCTAAAACTAAATATCTTATTTCTAATAATCTAAGATTTGTAATACTGTTTTAAACAAGTTTATTTCAAACTATGGCAAGGTTTGCTTTTAGGGTGTTTAGCTAGAGGTAGAATTTTAAAATTCTTTTATATATAGGGAATTACATTAAAAGTATTGATAAATTAACATATTGCTAGCATGTTGCTAAAGTAATAATTATCAACATTTGACTAAATTAAATTAAATCAAACTCAAAATAGATTATTAAACGGAAATATTTAAAAATTCTTGAAGACATGAGTATCCTTGCTCCATTATCTAAGTTTGTTTATATATATATAAAATGTCGCATATTTTCTAAATAGTTTGTATGGAATAAAAGTTCTCTTCAATTCTGACCTATTCTATAGAATTTACTAAACTTTAAACGCTTTCACTATATCTATACAATAATTATATTGAATAAGACTTTTGTTCAAATAAATGGCAAAAATATTCTTTTAAACTGTTATTCAATGGTTTTCAGATCATGAATGAAGTTTTACTTTTGATTAATTTTAATCTATTTTTTACACATAAAACATATTCTATTTAATGAAAGAATTAATAAAACGCTAGACTTTTGCGTTATTAATAATCTTAAGAATCTAATAAAATAAATTTTTTTTAATGAAGTTTTTTTTAAAGTTTATTCACTATTAAAGTAAACCAATTTTTATATAAAACTGTATATATTGAACAAACTTATTACTTAAATAAAAAGTGAATTTTAACGCATTAAAACATTTTTCTAAATATATATAAGTTTGTTTCTTTATATATTTTTAATTAATTTTTTGTATAAAATAATCTTAAATTAAAATTTAATGACATTTTTGGTTACATTAAATAAAAACAAATTTATTATTTTAATTATTTGTTTTTAAAAATGTTAAATTTTTAAATTAAAGTAATTAATTTTTGTAACACTTCTATTATTTGAGTTGTTTGTTTTCATATATACAGTAGTCTAAAAATATAAATTGAAATTTATTTTACTAAATAACAAAAATTAATTTTTTAAAAATAATGTAGTGCTTGATAATAAATTAAATTTAATAACAATAATTTTAAAATTATTTTGTTTAAAAAATTAAATTAATATTAATTAATTCAGCATTGTAGAATTTGTTTATTAAAGCATAATTTTAGAGACACTTTTTACTGTAAAAATACAATTTGAAAATGAGTTTAAAAATTGTTGTCATCTTTTTAATTTTGAACTCTTTTTGTTTAACTGGATTAATTAAAAACAATTTTTTTAATTAAACAATTTTTATTAAGCCTTAAATACTATATTAAAGATTAAATACTTTTTCAAACAAACAAAAGTAATTTTATTTTTAATTAAAATTTTTAAAAAATCATTGTCACTTTAAAGAAATTTTTAAAAATATTTTATATATTAATAAATATTTAAAATAAATTACATATATTATTGATAAAAATATCTTTAACCCACTTTTAATTTGAAATAAATGACTAAATTTAAAATGAATAAAACTGATGGAAACTAATTTATATTATAATATATTTTAACGCAATTGAAAATTTTCTCTTTTTTCAAAAATTGTAATATTTGTTAGAATGTGAAAAAAATTTAACGGAAACTAAAATAAATTTGAATGATATTAATGTCTTTGAGGTAATGATGTGTGAAATTAAAAAAAGAATTTTAAAAATATATAAAACTTAAAGTGAAAATAATTGCAATATAAAAAACGATTGATATAAAAAGTTTTTATATTTTAAAGTAAATAAAATTATTTATAATAAAAAATAATTCTAACTTTAAAGAAAAATTTGTAAAATAATTATTTTTAAACAAAACAATTTAATGGTGACATTAATAAGTTTATATTATTTATATCATTTTTAATTATAAATTTGAATTTGGCTCAACTCAATCAAACAAAGTATATACTGTATTAACTCTAACCAAGTTAATTATATGAGAAAATATAATTATTAAATTGATGATTAGACTCTTGGCTAGCACTAGTAAAAATTTTAATATTAAAACCATTTTAAATAAAATACTGTAGATCTGAAAAAGTATATTTTTGAATATGTTTAAAATTTAAATATGTCAATAATATATTAGAATAAAATACAAAATTATTTTATACATAAAATTGTATCATTTGTGATATTTATGGCTCACAAAATTGCTAACCATGAATGTATCAATGTCCTTAATTTATATTTTAAAATTACAATTTGTAATTAATTTATGTCAAATAAAAACAATTAATAAAAATTCTTTAACACTTTTAGTTGGATTGCATTTTTGCATGGTAACTAAAAAATTTAACATTTACCAAAATTTGATCCATCCTTACTATATTAGTTCACTTATTTGACTTATGTTCTAATTATTCGTTTTCTTGAAATAAAATAAAAGTTTTAACTAAATTTATAGCGAAATACACAAAAAATAGCATAATTTTGCCGCTCTTTCAAAAGATTTTAATGAGACGTTTCTTTTGAAATAATTCTTATTATTACGAGTTTTTCGTTTTAAATTATTTGAAGTCTTGTCTATTGAAGAGTCGCTTCAAATCACATTTTGAGAACTGAATATGAAATTGTTGGCAACGCTCTCATAGTTTTATATACATTATATATATATATATATAGTTATATATATATTTAACTCAATTTATTTGTGTTCTAATATTGTTTTGAATCACATTTGTCACTGAATTTTATTAATATTAAACTAAAACAAACTTAAGTTTTGCTCCAAATTTAGCCTTCGCTCAACTAATTGCAAATTGATTCTCCACTCCAGCTCTCACACAGTTTCCTTGTTTTTTGTTTCATGTCAACATCTTAAATTGAGTTTTATCAAATTTGTTTAAATATTATTTAATTAAATTTGAAAATTTTATATTAATATTATTTAGAATTTAAATTAAAAATTATTAAAGATTTTTCATTTAAATTCCATAAAAACAACAAAATTTTATTTCAAAGAAACCGAATAAAAAATTTAATCATTTGATCTAAACTTTCAACTAATGAATAAAAATAGTTTTGGTTTATTTTTTTCATTTTCTTTTATTGTATCCACAATTCGACTAATCTTTTCAACACAATATAAAATACTTTTATAGATAAACTAAATAACAAATTGTATTTATAATATTATTACTTTGTATAACACAAAAGTTGGTATAATCTTATATTTATGGATGAGTTTGTTTATATTTAAGTTAATACAACAATGTCAAATTAAAATGCAATTGTTTATTGTAATTGCCTTGTCATTTACACCCTTGAGTAAACTTTCAAAACTAACCTGTCAATTTAAAATTAACTAGTCATTTGCTCCAAATGTATAATATAAAATTTTAAATTTTTTAAACAGTTTGATACGCTAATGCTTTTTATAATAAAATCATTAATTTTTGTCATTTTTATTCAGATTGTAATTAAAAATTAAATTGCACGTGATAAAATGTAAGTTTTTAGTTATTTTTCAAATAAATTAATAATAGTTTTTGTTACAAAATTTAATTGTTTAGAAACTACTTTTGTGTTATAGAATTTTTTTTTAACTTATATAATATATGACAACAAATAAAATAAAAATCTAAAAAAGTAAAACGACAAAAATTTTAGGTTTTTTTTCAATTGCCAAACTATCTAATAAATGCATATAATATTTGTTTTACAATGTATGTTATTGAATACAAATGTGTTTATTAAAATAATTTTATTTGTAAAGTTTTTAGAATTAAGGTTAAAATAAAAAATATACAAATAAAATAAAATTGAGATTTTTGTATTTGAATCAAAAATTTTAATTTAGCATTTCTGGTCATATCGTAATAATATAAATTGCAAAATGCATTATCTGTATTAAATAAAAATAATCTATTTTTATAAATAAATTATATTATGATACTTAATAGCAAAACGCAGTTTTTTATTTTTAAATTAAATTAACCTACATAAATTTAACATTTAATTATACTAAATAATGTTAACAAAAATATTTTTGCAAAATATCTAAATTGTTTAAGAAAAAAGTCTCTAAACAATTATGAAATATCTTAGGAAAGACAAAATTATTTAAACTAAGTAACTGCTATATTGTATTGCGTATGAGTATTGCTGTAAATCAAACCTACATGCTGCAATACAAATCTAATGGATTTTAAAATAGATTTAAATGCAATAAACATTTATTTACTCAACTTTAAAATAGAGTAAAGAATGTATTATTTATATATTTTGCAAATATATTAATAATAAGTGCAAGTTTTGATATAAAAAAATACCATCTAGTTTTTTTAATTACATTTTCAATTATTATATACAACTCAAAATGACATTATAGCCCAAATAATGTCCAAAATTTTATGAACATTTATTTAGAATTGATGGGAAAGTGAACTTATGTGAGTCGCACCCATTACCCGAGCAACCATATTTTACACATCTATTATGTGTAAAACTCATGAAATCTGAGATAAGGTTTGAACTTTTTTGCTGCATTATATGAAAAATATTATATAAATACTTTTGAGACAAATATTTGTGCGCAATCATAGCGTACTATATATTGAATATAAATTTTGTGGATGTGATGAGCAATGCAGTGCATATAAGCCATTCGTTCAAAATTTGGTATATCTATAGTGAGCTAAAGGCAGTTAACCAAAACATAGATTTCTAATATATTTAAATTAATTTTCATTCAATGTTTAATATTGAACATTTTGAATCTAAGTATATATTGAAGATATGGCTCATGGCTTATAGTTTGCATTCAGACGTCAACTTAATTTGCAGTCATTGATCTGAAAAATTCTATTCGATGTAATTTTATATTTATAATATCAGAAATAGTAAAAATCAATAATTTGCATATTTTGAATTTATTTTCTAATAACTAAAATTCATTGAGTTAATTTATCCAGAACAAAAACGGTTTTATAAAATATGAATTGAGCAAAAGTACAAAGGATCATGTTACTGGTTATAAATAAATTAAAATAAATAAATAAAAATTTTGATTAAATATCTTTAAGAGTTAGTCCTTTTATTTGTAATCTCTATAACATTATATAATTAATATAATTGAAATCAATTTATATAAGATGTCATAAATCAGTGCTGAAACCAACAGAAAGACTGTTTTGATTTATTTGAAATATTTATTTTGTTTTTTGATTCATTACACAAACAGTAAAATATTTGATAAATAAGAGGAAAAATCAATTTTCAACAAAAAATTTTCACTTCAAGAAAATTTTTGCTCTAATGAAAAAGCAAATCAGTCGACAAATAAAATATTTACTCATTCATCAAATTAGCAATCTCGTATTATACACCAGAAAAACCTTGAGATCTATTAACTAAAGTCAAAGCGTATATAAGAAATAATAAGCTTTTGAATAATTTATTTTTCCGGTTACGAAATTATAAATATTTTTTATATTTTGTTTTATTTTAATTTGCTTTTCATAACTGTATTTGTAATTCAATGCTTTTTTATTGCCGATAAAATAGCTAATAATATCAAAAACTAAAAATTCCTAAGAGTCTCACACTTTTCTCAAATCCCATAACATTTTTCTAAATATATGAAGCCTTTAATAAAACTTAATATAATATAAGCAAACATTCTTTGCTTTTATATTAAAACACTTTTTCTATTTCTTTTTGAAATCTCATTTACCTTCGAGTTGATTGTCAGCGATATATATAAATAACTAACTTATGGCTTCATTTCACAAATATTTTCCAACGCATACATAGCTCTGATATTATTAGAAAATATTTCTCGCCATTATAATCCAGGTTTAACTATCAATATATTGTTTTGAATAAAGGTAGAGATTGTACTGTGTAAATTCTTACAAATTAAAAATTTTTTAAAGTAAAATAAATATTTAAAATAATAACAACTTAAAAATAAATTTAATTACGCAATTACCAATAAACAACAAGTAGAACTAATATAATATTTTATAGTTTGAGTTCTACTATTGTCCAATTTCTACTATTTAATCTTTAAACTAGATAAACTGGATATTTTCAAAGCAAACATTTTTAAAATAAATACAGTATATAATTGATTCAAATATAATTACCAAAACTAACGCATAAGTATTTTAGTCCAAAAAAACTTCTCGACTAACTAGAAAGAGCCAGTCAGACAATCATATGTTTGTATTGCTCGAAATGTATAAATTGCAGCAAAACTCAACTGAAAGTAGTGTTGTCTTTAATGCCGTATAAAAAGCAGATGAAGTCGAAACATGCGATCGACTGACTATTATTGATCAGAAGCTGACGAAGAGTAACAAATATACATCTTTTGTTAGCAGTTAATTGAAGCATTGCATGACAACACCGCTAATGCAATTCAAATTATTCGCTAAAGTTATCCATTCGTTCGTTTGATTCAAAAATAAATAACAAATTCATTTGATTAACATTATTAACGATCGGCTCTATTATTGGTTTCTATTTCAATCAGTTGATGCCAGAATACATTATTTTAAAATGTAAGTTTAAATCAATTATATTCTCATTTCAAACCTAAATTTTTCAAAATACAGCATGTTTGAAAAACAGGGTTGGTCAAATTTAGTTAAGTCGGGGGTATAGGTAGAGATCAGTGGAGGAATTTGTTAGATCTTAGGGTGTAATAGAAGAGTATAAAATGGCAAACAATACCTTTTCCCGGACCAAATTCTAGGGGGGAATAAACTATAATTTTTCAAAATCAGGGGAATTTTTTAATGGCCCCTCTTCTCAATTTCTGATTTAGACTTTTAATTTAGCTGTATTTAAATTGAATTTTTTTTAATTGTGGCTAAATTAAATTACAAAAATGGCTCAAAAAATGTTTAATTTTTTACCATTTTTAAAATACTTGGGTTGGAATAAAATTTGCATTTCTAGCTTTAGTTATATCTCCCTTTTGACTTGGTCAATTCCGGTTTAGTGTAATATATATTTATTATTTTTTTAAACTCCTGTTTATCTTAAATCAATTGTTTGAAGAGTTCTAGATGAGCCAGGCCACAGTCAGATCATTGAGGGGGGGGGGTTGATATTTATGCTAGCTAGATAAATCTTAGTTTTAGAAATGTATGAAAGAGCCGAAAAGGGAGTGTTTGGCTTATTTGGCCAACTCTGACATTAGGCTTAATCGTCAACTATTTGAATAAAGATTTTTCAAAAGTTTCAATATATTGGAAAATATTAGTTTCAATCATTTAGTTTCTATATTTGCATTCTTTCTGTTTGTTTAGCCAAAGAATGCCTACAATTCTCTGGAATATAATCCAACGAAAGAATTTTCAGATTTATATCAAACGGAATTCAGTTGAGATTTTGGAATATATTTTTGAAACATTCAAATTGTTTTTGTATAAAAAAGTAGTGAAAATCATAATTGAAATAAATAATCTGAAAACTCAATCGCATTTAGAGGACAAATGTTCTCAAATTTGAACGCATTGACTGCTTTAGATAAGGAATTCATTAAATTTTAAAAACTTCACTCAAATTATACTCTCAGTGGAAGTTAAATAACGAAAATTAATGAATCCGTTCCCGAAATGATTGCTTAATATTTTTAGATAATATCACTAATTGTTTCAATTCTAAAAGAGACTCTTTTTCAGCTAAAGTTTTAATTAAATAAAAAGGATTTTTTAGTTATATTTATTCAGAAATTTAGCAAAAAATGTGACAAACATTTTAAGTATATTATTGTATTAAAAATTTATAATTTTGTTTCAAATAAATATTGATTCAATAAATATTGCTTTGAATTTAAAACTTTTATTCGTTTTTACATTGCAGCAAGATATATTTTATATCCAGTTTTATCTATTTTTAAAATTAAATGTAATATTTAAAAATGATTACAGATATTATAATTATATTTAAGTTTGAATTAATTCAATGTCAATTTGTAACGTCATAATTACACCAATTAATTATAACATTAAAGCAAAATAAGTTTAACAAAAACTAAATAAAGTAATAATAATAAAAAGGTTAGTATTTTCTGAAAAAAAGTTTTGTTTAAGTATAACATTAAATGTTTTTATTGTTTTTAAATACAGCAATTTTATAAACATTTAATTTTATACATTATTTACAAATATTTAACAGATTTTAAATGTTTGATTTATATTTATAATTGCACATAAATTAGAGTTTACATAACATTACATTAACTTTACATTATAGAGTTTGCGGTCATTAGTAAATGACTCATTACAATTTGGTAAATTTGTATAAAAATTTAACTGTATAAACTTAGATTATAATTAAATTACTGTTAACTGTGGTTAGCTAAAGCAAAATTTCTAAAACTGTTAGAAGTCCTTTATTTTTTGTTTTGTTTGTATTCAATTATTTTGTGTAATTTTATGTAATATTTAACTCAAATACATAACAATTTATTTATATTTTACTCATTTATTCAGAGATGAGATAAAAATAAATTTTCAAATTCTTAAAACAAATTATAAATACATGACTAAACAAACATATTTTTTTATTCATAATTCCTATCATTAATCCCACACTTTTTCTTTCAGGAAATTGATTTTATAATTATTTTTTTTGTAATAAAAACTTAGAATGCAATTTTCAAATGTTTAATAAATCGTGCATGGTAATGAGTTATATATGCGTAATATTTTGCAAACAATTCGATGAATTCTTTTCCAAACTTTTTTTTCACAAAAAATTACATTTGAATTTACAGAGAAAATGGGATAACTTTTTCGAGATGTTTAACCATTATTTGAAAAGAAATCTAACAATGGGTTTGTTCTTTGGATTGTAACTAGAACACAAATTACTTCAGGGCTCTCTCTCTCTCTCCCCCCTGCTCTTTCTCTCTCTTTGCTCTCTCTTTCTTGCTCTCTCTCCTGCTCTCTCTCTCTCTCTCTCTTGCTCTCTCTCACTCTTGCTCTCTCTCTCCCTTTCTCTATCTTTCCCTCTCTTTAACAAAAGAGTGAACTTAAGGTTCAAAATAATAAATCACATATCGATTCATTGCCATTAATATCAATAAAAGTATTGTTATACAGTATTATATAAGAATTCTTCTTCACTCAACAAAACATGAATAGAGAAATGTCTGAGAGTTTGAATGAATATGTTTTTCAAGTGATTTCCTGCTAATTATTAACGGCACTCACATCAGGAAAAGGCTGTAATTTAGACGCTTTTAGTAATACCTTTACTACAATTTAATGGCAACGTCTATGAGGGAACTCCACCTAATCGTATGTTTCATTAAATTCTGCGTCAAATGCATAAAACGCATAATTTTTCATTAGTTGTGTTTTTCTTTCAATACTCTTTGTCTTTATATTTCAAACTTATTTCCCAAATGTCTAATAAATAAGTAAAAAAACTTATATTTCGATAATCTGAAGATTATTTAACATTATTTCCCAAAAGCATACCTCAAGTGCTTTTCGATAAAATGGTTAAACACTTACTATAGTTAGACTTTTCTGCATTTTATACCAATATATAAATATTTAATTATTTATTAAAATTTGTATAATAGTGCTTTTCTTCAATGTGTTCAAAACAATAATACTGTATATTAAAAATTAAATTAGTAAATGTAAAACAAATAATAAATTTATATTTTATTTCATAACCCTTTTAGTAAATTAAGTCGTTTTTTGTGAAACAATTACAAATGTAAATCTGATTCAACAATGGCTATAACAAATATTTTATGTTATTTATATACATAAAAATCTTGTGTCTAAGGGATTAATGCATTTTATTAAATATTGTTATAATATATTATATTAATTTAACCAAAATTAAATGAAAAGGCATTCTTTACATATTTTACATAATGAATAGCTAGGAATAATTTAGATAATAATTATTTTAATGGATAAAAATGTGAAGTTAAAGCAATTTTTTATTGATTAATTTTTAAAATTTATGAGTCTCTGAGGATTTTTAAAATTTAGTTTTGTAGTAATAATATTATGTTATTTAGAATTATTTATCAAAATATATTTTTACAGATTTGTTTAATATGTTTTTAATATAAATTAATTTTATTAATTAAAATAATACAATTTTTGTTTTAGTAAAATGTTTTTATATAATAAAAATAAATTGATAAATTTTATTTTTTATCTTTATTTAATTAATTTTAAAAATTTACACTGTAAACTTGATTAATTATATAGTCAGTTTCAGAAATGTGTAGCCAAAAACGAAGTAGTAGAATAATGCGCACTCTGGCGCAACTTTATCTACGGCTATGAAAATCCGCCATT
>JAQFXP010001585.1:0-18537 GCA_034693685.1 Belba bartosi
TTTTAAAAAAAAATTATTTAATATTAAAAAGATCTAGCTCTAAACTCATTCTACTTTTTACAGCACAACCCGTTATATTTGGTATTTATTCAGCGGTCGAACCAATGTGTGATCTCTTTGAGCCGATGACACTCAACCAGAGCTTCTGTGCTTCTGTGCCTCATCTTCTGTGGTATTAAATCTACTAAAGCAGACGAAGCACTCAAACTGTATGTTCGCTTCACTATATTAGCCAACATATTGATAGATAGGATTAAATGCGCTTTTCTATCCGTCATCGGCACTGAACTGCCCTAAACGCTATGGAATAAAGAAGAAGTATTCGCTCATTGATATTAAGCGATACGATAAGACATGAAATGCATTTTATGATATCATATTGGGATAAGTGATTCAATATGTGTTATACACATTGGTTTCGGTGTTATTGTAGTAAATAATACTCTGCTCTGAGAGCACACAATCATTCGAAACTAGAGGCATACGAAAGAAATATGAGAATATGGGCTCATATTTTACAAACACATACAACGGATGGCAGGTATCAAAAGAAGACTAAATTGCCTTTTCTTACAACCACTAGATTCTGCTTTTCTCTCTTCAATACACGAATAGCACTATCACTCACTACTACTACTGTAACACTGGCACTACTAACACTGTACTAGTTTGTATCATATACTGTACTTGCTAACATTTAACACAAAATTATACCGTAATCTCGCACACACTTCTATCACACAATTTTGATTTAGAATCAATTTAGCCTTTTTTCGATATATTAATACTTGGGTATACTGACATTCTGTTAAAAGTGTAAAATATTTCATTTTTAGATAATATATTTTTGCATCTAAAAAGCTAATTAAAATTGAAAGTTTTATTTAATATAAATTTTTGTATGTCTATTTTTAAAATAAACTAAAACAAAGTAATTTTAGTTAAGCTTTTACACCAAATGTAATATATTCAAAATTGACAATTAGTAATTCTACTGAATTTATTTTAAATATTATAAAATTGTTAAATAGAAAAAACATTTGATTAGATGTTTTCGCCAAAATACGGTACCAGCAAGTCACTCTTTCTATTTTCTTTCTCTCACATTCTCCTTTCTCTCTCTCTCTTTCTCTCTCTCTCTCTCTCTCTCTCTCCTGCTCTCTATCTCCTGCTCTCTCTCTCCTGCTTTATCTCTCCTTTCCCCCTCTCTCTCTACCTACTCCCTCTCGCGCGCTCTCTCTCTCTCTCTCTCTCTCCTGTTTTCTCTCCCTTTCTCACTCTCTTCTGTGCTCTCTCTTCTTTTTCTTTCTCTTTTTCTCTCTCAAATAATACTAGACAAAATAAAGTAAAAAACGAGTGGAAAGTGGGAGAGAGAGGGAGGGATGGAGGGAGGGGGAGAGAGAGAGAGAGAGAGAGAGAGAGAGAGAGAGTATTGTATATAACGATTTAGTTGGCGTTCGATGAAGTTATCAGTCTCTCTATGACCTACGAGAGAGCGAATTGAACAACAAAACGGGACAATTACGCTCAGCTCACTATAGATGACAACATTTATCACTATTATATTATTATAGCTGTCTTGCTTCTTGCTTGCTAGATGCTGCATCTTATAGGCGCTGGAGGGAACGCATCCACACTGGCTCAGACAGCACAGACTGAGACAGTACAGGCATAGGCATAGGCATAGGCAGCACAGGCACAGACAAGACAGAAGCCTAGCGAAGGAACATTTCATAAATAACTTTATAATAAAATGCTTTATATAACGATAACAAACGCTATTTAATATTAAACGTAGTCTTGAAAGAAAATATTTTCAAATTATTATTAAATACACCATTAAATTAATGACACCTTAGCTAAGAGTTTTTGCGCCAATGAATGCATAAATCATTAAATGTTTGGAATTATATCACAAAACGGGATTCATAGAGAGATTATGTTTGTTTGAATGCATTTTGAGAATTGAAAAAAAAAAAACGTTTAGCTCAAGACATAAAGCGCAGAGATAAGGCATAGCGCGCTAGTATATGACTGATCTCTATTATCAATTCTCCAAAATCAATTTCATTTTCAAACATCTCATAACTGCACTTCTTTTGAAATTTTTATAATTAAATTTTGCCATTCTTTGCTAAATTTAGAATAGATTGAACTTTATTTAGATTAAGTAACCAATAAATTGAGAAAAATTATAATAAGATTCTAATAATATGATAACAATAAGAAATTTGATTAACGATCCACTTTTGTTAGAAGTTTATTGAATAAAATTATGAATACTTTCTCTGATGAATATTTGTGTCGTTCTATACAAAACTAATCGATTAAATATGTGATCAATAGACTTGAGAAGAAAAGAATATTTGCTAATATTTAAACAATAATTAATTTTTTAATGAATAAATTTTTAATAATTCTCTTTAAAAAAAACTGTTTTGAGAAAATGTATTTAAAACTGTATATATCAAGTTAGAAAATAATAAAATTAAGTTAAACAAACTACAATGTTAATATTTATTTACTAAATTTTTAAAAATCTATATATTATTAAAGTTTGTATTATTGATTTACATGCTAAATGTTAATATGAGTAAACTTGCAACAAACTTATCCAACATTTTTAATGAAAATTACAAATATTGATTAGTAATCTAATTAGGAATGAATTAATGAATTAATTTAAAAAATTACAAAAACTAATTGTTTAATTATTGATCTTGCTTTTTTTAGTACTTGGGTTAAATAAAATAATTAATCCATCCATCGCAATTGGCAAAACATAAAAAAAATAACTAAATTGTTTACTCCAGGGTTAACAAAAATGCCATTGATTTTTAAAAATTGACAAATATTTTTCTAAGTTTTAAGCCAAAAAAATAAGTGCATCTCTTATACACTTCTAACCTGGCCGATCTATTTTTAAATCAAAATTTAAAGAGAAATACTGTATATGCTAAATTTAATAACATATTAAATTTATGCTTTATCCATACCTTGATTTTAGCTTATGTAGTATTCAATTTAATTACTAAAAATAAATTGTTTATAATTATTAGTTTTAACATTAGTTATTTTAAATTTTATTATATATCTTTGAATTTAAAGGTATCTTTAATATTTCAAAGCAATAAGAGCTAAGTGTATGAACTGCTACCTTAGATCATAGAATTGGTTCAGCTAGACAGTTAGACAGCCAATGCGTTAGCACTGGTAGTCTGTAGTGCGTAATATTGTCTGAATGCATACAATGACTTCGATGTCATTTGTCACTATCGCTCGAACGGAAGTCGGACAACGAATACCCGAAGAAGTGATACAGTATTCAGTATTTGCTGGCAATGTCTGCAATGCCGGTGCGAATATTTTATCTACAAATACTGTAAGTTCGGTGCTCTTGATAGATAGGGTAGGATATTATTGCACGTGTTGTAATAGAAGTGCACTATTACTGCCAATACTACCATTACTAGCATTAGTAGTGTATCATTACTCTGGTCGAGGATGTGATGCCCAGTCTTATAGAAAATAATAGAGCAATGCCTGACGTCACCAGAATTCCGGTCGTCGAGTGATAACAATCGCCGAGAAATGGGGTGCATATGAGCCGAACGCCAAACAGCTAAACAACGACTAGTATTGATATCTGATTTCTATTTAAGCCTATTTGGTGAGGCGTTTATCATATTATTTGGGGTTGACTTGAATTCAATCCAAACCACATAATAAACTAGAAAAGTGTGACTTTGATTCCGAGTGACAATGAATTGCCAATAAAGCAAAACTCACGACCAATAACTGCTAACTATCAGCACTTACTGCCTGTGCTCACCCAACTGCCAGCAATGACAGAACTACCAGCTCTACCCAAATCAATGATTCTCATTCACCGATTTCACATCACATCAAAGCTCTGATTATAGTGATTAGGATTGACTCTTACGGCTAGTTTGCATACTTTCCACCAAAAGATTAGCAAAATTGAGTCCAACAGAACTGATAGAGAGTGAGAGTGAGAGAGTGAGAGAGTTCGGGCAAAACAAGAGACTATTAGTGCTGAGACTGTAGTCGGTGTAGTGAGAGTTGCAGTATATAAGTTGTATAGATATTGTATATATATATTATAAAGCAAAACAGCGACTGTTAAAGTGATTGCATTTGAATAGCAGTGAAAATTGAGTGAATAGAATAGAATAGAACAGAATTGAAATCAGTCTAGAATGTAGTGCTTGACTCGGGCAGAATGGGCAGAATAGTGTACCAAAGCCTGAGCCAGAGCCTAAGCTCGCATACGTGTCCAGTCAAACGCAAATTCATTCAGTGACATATGCGAGTTGTCAACAGAAATGTGAAAAGCAGTGAACAGTCTGTAAGTGCCATAAGTGGAGTCACTTCACAGTGAATGGATGCAAAGTAAGCGCATAACAAGTTCACTGTTCGCTCTGTTAGGACTGTTAGTTCACATTTAGTTCACTTTTACACCTTTAGAACTTCTCATGCGTTCATCTTTTTCAGCCTAACCAACAAAAGGCACCGACAGTACAGTACAGCACAGAATAGCATAGAATAGCAATGAGTTTCCAAATGCTTTATATGAACTGAACTTCTTGACCATAAGAGACAAAAACTACAAAAAGATTTTCGAACTGCTATTGAGTTAGTGGCGCCAAACACTACCTAACACTGCCTAACACTACTTCTTCTGCCTGAGTCGCCAACAAATGTTGCTTTTCTTTCAATCTCTAAGACATTCGATAAGTAATTGAATCGATTATTGTGTTTAAGTTTGACTTTTATATTATTGCCTTTACTATTGTATTCATGAATTCAATGCTAAAATTGTAATCTTTTTCAATTATAACTTATTTGTAATTCTAATGAATAGTTTAACGAAACAATTGTAACAATTGGATGAATCAGAAAAATTATTAATAAAATGAATTACGATTTTGTGCTTATAAAAGCTAATGGTGTTATAATCCCAGCGCGATATCATCAATCATAATAAAAATATACATTCAGTACTGAATATAACCATTTCTAGCACATGGGTAGGCACAGGCATAGCTGGTGTTCTCACAATTGACACGTTATATAACAACTAATAAAAATTTACCTCAAAATATAGTATTGAATATAATATAAACTTAACTTTTCTGCTATACATCGCATCATTAAAAACAGTTTAAGAATGAGGTGGTTGTGGACGAGCCGACACATGCTGTGCATTGTATTCGTATGAAACTGACTAGTAAGTTTTATGAAAAGTGAAAACTAGTGAAAATGACTATAAAAGTAATGATATGTCTCGGCTTTAATACTAATTGATTGTAACGTTAATTATATCATCAATTCTAGTGATATATTATCGGGATTTTCTCGTTGAACGCCTAACGCTTCCAAACAAATACATTCAAAGCCTTTCTCTCATATAAGCTATCACCGACTCGTCGACACCGACTCTAACAATCATTTTTATGAATCATCAGAGGATTTGCGATTATCAAAAAAATTAAGGGAAGAGCAATTTTTTCATTCAATTACGCGATAGTTTGAAAGCACATAAACAAAATTAAGTTATTAAACCATTCAGACATAAAAAGTGTGGCTATTGTTAAAATTGTATTTTCTTAATTTAATTAGGATTTTATAATTTAATAAATAGATAAAAAACAGACTAATTGTGCGTTGGTATCAGTGGTGCATAACTCGAGTAAAAGTTAACTTATTGTTAATTCTGACGAAAGCTATTCTTTATTATCCCGAGTGAGAGCGCATATACACAATCGGAGTTATTGTTGAATGGATTTCCAAAACATTTGTCTGTCATCTGTAGTCAAATAGAGTTTAAAGCTTTGATAATTCAATTGAGTTGTAGAGTAGTGTAACTTATTCACTAATATTCGTATTTATGCGCAAATTTAATTTCGTTTAACAATAATTTAGAGTCGAATATAAAAGTTTTGGCAAAACTCGACTACGATTTGGTCTATCGGTCAAGCATTTCAACTCAATATGATTTGCGAATAGCGTTTTGTAACAGTTCTCTATCCGCTGAACTGCCAGTGTTTGAGTACATCCCGACGACTGACAAATATTAAGAGTCGCCAACGACTCCAACGACTGCTCTGTGAAAGAGGAACACCATTTGAAAGCAACGCTTACCGGTTCACCGATTTCCGAATAAATTACCCGAAAAACGACAACAGTTTAGCATTGAATTGAGTGCCAGAAACTCAATCTCACAAAACACTAACACTAATAGTCTATTTCACACTCTTTTCTGTATAATACCGACTATTCTTTTGCGGAAATTTTGCTTTACTTATGGATCGCTGCAAAACTGCATCAAATTTATGCAATCTATACAACATTGCAGTCGAACTGACGAATAGATGGTTTGAGGCATTCACCAGAGCTCACATCAATGTCTCGGCACAAGTATTACAGCCATTGTGTTCACACTTTTTGTTAAATTACTTCTAATTTTCCAATAATTTTATCAAAATATCTAATAATTGAAACTCTTTGGAAAAAATCATTAAATAAAAAATCAATTAAAATCTTAATTTCTGATTATCTAAACAATCAAATTATAGCTAAATCTAGATTTGAAATATTATAGCAAACATTTAATTGAAGCTCAAATAGTTTATTATTTTTCTAGAATAAAAAACAAATAAATGATATATCTTTCGAACAAATATTGTTGAATCAGTATTTTATAGTAAGTCTTAAAGTGGAGAAAAAGACTTGAGTTTAAAAAAGAAATTATTTATTAATTTCATTTCTTTTCTATTGAATCAATTTCATGATTTCTATTCATTGATGATTAAGTGGAGCACAAAAAACATTATAAAAAAAGACTTTTGGAAATAGTTTTTTCCTCAAATGCCTACAAAATCTTGATTTTCATTCATTGAGCGAACAGTGGCTTTGAAAATGAAAAATACTGTAATTTAATGCTTATATCAAAAATAGTTTTAGCCTCAATCAGATGTAAAGAAATCGAAGCAAAGATGAAAAATCCATTTTCACGCCTATTTAGCATTGATGCCGTGAATCCATTTTTTATATGAAATAACGCAATGGTTTTGCAACTCATTTCGGTGTCGAGTCTACGCCCGACGCTGTGTCGCTCAGTGTCTCTCCGGATGACTGTCTCTTCGTTGCCTCACATCTCACTTATTCTCATATTCTATTCAAAACGCATAAAATCATTGCTTCTCTTCTCTAACATCTCTATTGGCGTTCGTATTGGTATAACACGTATTCGTATTCGCATTAATGTATTGCTGAAGTCATTTACTGTCGCTTTTGAAAAAAGTTTCCCCGTTTATTCAAGTGAGAGATAAGGTTAATCGGAACTCTATAACTCTATAACGTTGGGCTCTTTTTCTTCTTTCCATCAAAAACAGTAATATATAAACGCAAAACGATTTACTTCTGCTATTACTATAGTATAGTATAATATAATATATATTTTAAGTTTAAATACAGAGAACTGCCTCTTTGAACACCCAGTGCCAGCACAGAACACAGAGCATAGAGCACAGCTACAGCACACTGTACTGCCTTATAAGCAATTTCGCGTAATATATGTCGTTCCCTCCACCCGTCCCCCACATGTCAGTAATGGGAATAGAAGTGATCAGAAAATGATTGCCATTATAGCGAAAGTTTAAAAAATATTTAATCTAAATCACAATCTCTGGTATCGGTTATAAATCCCAGTTCTGAACAGTTCTAACAGTTCTAACAATAATAGTTTTGCAAAAATACATTTGAATGAGTGAATAGAAATTTTAATATAAATATTAGTAGAATTTAGTTTGTTTTCATTCACCGAATCAAATCATTATATATTCGCTCTCTTTCTGTGTCTGAATTATATTCGAGATAAGAGGCAATGAAATCAAATTTAAATTATTCGCAAATGTAAAGTATCAACACTTTTCACTCTTTTCCTAAATTTCTTTTTTGCGACAAAAGTTGAAAAATACTCTAAAGAACGAAATACTGAGTTATAAATGAGAAGCGAAATAAGGAAAAGCATTATTGATGAGCAAAGGATTTGCATCTAAGGAAAAGATCATTAGAATTCATAAAATAGCGTATATTATATGAAAAACATAGACATTAATTTGCTTTTGCATGACTGCCGGTGCCGACACAAATGCCAACACTTGGCCAACACTTCCAACACTTCGCCTCATTTTATATTCATAGGATTTATATAAGCACTAAGATTGAGCACTACCTTAACACTACCCATCACTACCATCACTACCCGACATTACCCAACTGTACCCAACACTACCCGAGTTTATAATATCAAAACTTATTCACTTTTACACAAGTGATTGATCGCATATTTCAAATAAATTCAGTCAAAGTTGCAGTTTTGTGAAATCAACAACTTATCGAATAATCATTTCGTATTCGCTTCAAAACGCAATAAATTTGCATAAAATCAATCGAAAAATGATCTTTAATATGAGGTCAAAATAACAATAAAATGATATTTTTATTACAAAAATAAATCGATTAACGTTTATATACTCTAAATTAAAGCTAAATTTATACAAAGTAGTGCATAATTTACTGCTAGATATTTACATTTTATTTAATTAATTTTTGTATTTGTTCTCAATAAAAAGGCTATTGTTTATCGCATTTCATATCTAAAAACTAAATTACATTCACTAGCTGATTATTTTTATTTGATATTAAGTATTGCATTAAATACAATATTCTTATTAAATAACATTTGATTGGTATGAGTGGTGTGAATGCGAATCACTTTAAAAGCATTCTTATCGATGCGATCGTCGTATTGGGTCTAACCATCTGATCAACTCAATCGACTCATCCATAAGTAAATTACTTAAGAGACGAAGAAGTAGAGATTTGACGGAAGTGCGGAAATTTGGAGGTATTGAGAGCGCCGTCAGATCATCAGATTCATGCATAATGCAGAAGTGGAGGCAAGTATTTGCAAATTTACATATTCGCTCACATTTTCACTTTTGGCTTATTTTTGTTCAGTTTAGAGCTGATCCTTAGCTAAAAGATTGACGCATAGAGTCTAAAGCCTAGCATAGAGTTAGTCTAAGAGCGTTTGACTTCAACTCGTTCCCCATATTGGTTGCACTGATGGCTTCTGTCAAACGCGATATTTTGCATAATAAACATTAAATAACAGCTAAAAATCCCTTTACGTCAAAAAGGTGTTTGAATGCTATTTTGCAAATATATAAACCAAAACCAAAACCAAAACTCTCTTCTGGTCTAAACTATCTATAACCACAAAAATGATACACTTTTCGCATCAAATGCTACTCAGTTTTGCATAAATAAGAAGTATTTGGATTTGAAAGTTTAATGCTATATATGAACACAAGTAATAATAATGATTACGGTATGTAAAACAAGTGTCTGACTTGTGGAGACTCTTCACTTCTCAGACCCTCAGCTTCTCAACCCCTCGCGAACGCATCGGTCAACTCAACCAAATAATAGTTATGGAAACACATTATTGGCTTTGACTTCGACGGCCAACATGTAAGCCAACGGCCATTATAGCCATTACTGCCATTATAGCCATTACAGCCATTACTGCCATTAACACTAATTATAGAGCGAAACACACTTTTGTAGCGACGGATATGATGTTCAGATGACACCCACAGTGTTCTAATGCATTTGTTGGATAGTTTTCCCGTCGCTTCTATTATGCGAAGATTAAAGACAATAAAACAACGACTGGCAGTCAGTCTCGGGTCAATTTGTTGTGTTTTATATATACAGTGCATATTGTATTCAAAAAAGCAAATAACAATATTTTAGACTTTGTATAGCACAGGCAGTTTCGGAGTGGTTTCATTTCCCTCCCAACTCATGCTAACAATTATGTACACTTTTTGCCTGTTATTAAATTCTAGAATGACGTCAAATAAGCGCTCGAAGTATAATAGTTTGGGCAAAACAGTTGCATAACTCGAAACTGCGATTTTGTACTCTGCGTGAGATTATTGCAAATTTTAACTTCATTTATATCGTATTACTGTTTATTATATTATATTATTTATATATTCGATATTGTTATAGAGGACTACAAGTGAATTACAAGTGATGTCGTGAGTCATGGAGTCATACGCCGACGAATGCCACTAACGATCAACACATTCAGCACATTATAACCGAATTCTAGTTTTGCTCAATTGTAGCCAAACTTCTCAGTTTGATGTCTGCGATACCAGTCCTCCCGACGGTCTCCAGTTATTGAGAAGTACACACAAAACGCTGTTATCTAAACGTTTGATCTTTATATGGCATTAGAGTTTGCATTGACAGACAGTTTGTCCGATAAATACTAATACAATCGTTGCAATGGCTGTGCAAAACATATTAAGTCATATAAAAGATAATGAAAAGGGTTTTATGAAACTATGAAATGACTCCATTCACTCATAACTCTATTATTAAAATTCTACTTAAACTTTATGTACATTAGAATAAAAAATATAAAATCATAATAAAGGAAAGCGATAGTAAAGTCATTTTAATATACAGTTTATTTTGTACAGTATATCATATAATAGAGTTGATCGCAAACCCTATACTACATTATCACTTAAATTAATGTTAAGATAATTTTCTTTTATTACACATTTTGCATAATATTGTTCGCATTTCTTCATAATTTTCTAATTATTATTTCAAAACCATTAACAGCAGGAAATTAGAGGCAAAACAATTAATTTGAAAAACTCGCAATCATTAAGTCGTGCCAGAAAGAGGCATGTAAGGGTACGGTAGTTTGGGTATGCCAGCTCACAAGTCAGCTCTGCCGCTCTCTGAGGGTATGTGTACGATATGTGTGATACTGCTTGTGCTCTATACAAGTTGTGCTCTTAGCCTCTCTACTGTATTACCAATTCTTACTGTATGTGCACTGAATGGTGTGATGCGCTCTACTCTGTTAGCTCTGTTCGCTCTGTGAGCTATTCTATCAAATCTTCTCTCAATTCTATAATAGAGTAAATACTGGTATAGTATATGTGATTAAAGAATGTATTTGTGTTGAGGCCAGACATGAACGACATGTACTGTTAGAGTAGACTCGCATGTGTTGGTCGTTTGGCTGCAATTGTGAATTGTGTTGTAATTCCTATTCCAAGTCCTGGTATTTGGAGAATTGGCGCAAAAAATTAAGTCTCAGTCGAGTGAATCAACTTATTTCTTCATTCTTTATCTTCACTTCCATACGAATAACCCGATGACGAGACTGGGCGGTCATATGAGTCCATTTGCGATTTGAGGGGAAATTGCCGTAAATGCCGTAATGCGGTGTAAATGCTTTATCTCAGCACTACCTCCCGAAGGGATGGATCAATTGTGTAATAGAGAAGTGAGTATTGCTTTGGCAGAGCAGCTCATCTCTATTCGTTGGTTCAGATCGTCTTTATTTGAAGCACTACTGCTTATCACTTATCAGTTCTTCTTTTTAGCAATCCTTCCACAATACCCAAGGATTAGAAGTGAATACAACACCAAAACCAATATTCGTCTTTCGGCAGCATTTTGTCTGTCAAACACTATTACACTATTGGCGTCAAAATCTATACTCAATAATAACAAACAGTACTAACAGTTTGTGCGATACAACTAATATAAAGTATAATATAATATAATATAATAGGAATAGTCTATTGAATTGAGGCAATAATCATGAGAGGGGTATCGCAAACACCGATTCCTGATTTCGTGCCATTTACTAACGTTTATTACATTAGGGCTGTTAGGCTGTGCCGCACAATCAGACAGAGTTGTACAGAGAGTATAGTGAGTAGAGTGAGTGCCGTCGACTGAAGGCACAACTATTCTCAATACCGGAAATGATGCTAACGGTGACTGCATTCACAATGTCCTCAACTCTCACTCTTCTCACTCTAGGTCTGACAGCTATTCAGAGCTATTCACAGCTTTCACTGCTTCTCAGCTTTTTATCACAAAATGGGTGTCGACTCGACAATAACAAAAGGCAAACAAACATAGCGTTTAATATGACAATAACGGCAGCCCTCATACAACCCAAGTCTATATCAGAAATATATTTACAAATCCCGTGTATATACCGCACATATAACCAGAAATACAGTAAACATTCAGTTTCCGTCAAAAGGGCTAACTTCTAGTCAGAAAAAATGAGAATCAGTTCCTAAATGAGAGCATAATATAAGGTTTGGTTCGAAGTATTGTTATCTCTAAACATATTAGCAAATGTGGACAGTATTTAATGGAACACTTTTTACGCGCGGATAAACATTACGAACGGAAGCTTAGGCTCAGCTCTGAATCTTTATCACAGCCATTAAGTCCCAATAAGAGTGAACGTAATTTTCTTGCGATAAGGGTTCTGCCAAATAGCTATTGGTCTCATATTGGGCTCAATTGCTATAATGAATGCTTCAATTCAGTCATTATGTGTTGAGTCTGCCAGTGCTGACAGTGCTAGTGCTAGTGCTCGCAATGCTGCCAAACAATGCCTACACATCAACACATCATAAGACAATATATTTAATTTCTAACTAATTATGCGCTCAAAAATCAATTCATGAATAAAAAACGCATTTTCGACAATGAATGGGATTTTAATAAATTGAGTTTTTTATCAGTCAAATGAAGTGAATAAATAAAATAAATTTAGGGGAAAAGTGTAGATTAGATCAAATAATATATTTTAGATTATCGCTCACATCGTCTCAACATTGTTTGCTTCTTATGCTAAAGACTTCTAAAAAGGCAATAAAAAGTTTGTACAGGTTTTGGGTCTTTTGTTAAGAAATTTTGCCAATTCTTGGAAATGATGATAGTTTTAAACTCAAAAGTTTTAGTTTGAATATTTCAAATGTGCCTCTCGTTCTCACTTCTACTTTCTCTCTCTCTCTCTCCCTGCTCTCTCTCTCCTGCTCTCTCTCTCTCCTGCTTTCTCTCCCTGCTCTCTCTCTCTCTCTCCTGCTCTCTCTCTCACTAACTCACTCACTCTCCAAACAATACTAACTACACGTTTACTCCCGAAGAAGGCATTTGTAAACTGTGTTTAAAGTGTATTTTGCTCTTCAAGGGTAGACACCGATAACGCTAACATATTTATGCGTTTCTTGAGTCGCAATTTGAGGCAAAGCCGGGCAGAGAGAGAGAGAGAGAGAGAGGAAGAGGAAGAGAGAGAGAGAGAGAGAGAGCAGGAGGGAGGGAGGGAGAGGGAGAGAGAGCAGGAGAGAGAGAGAGAGCAGGAGGGAGGGAGAGAGAAAGAGAGAGGCGAAGGCACACAAGGCGTGACTGATTGCACTCTTTCACATACAATAACCGCATTTACGAATAGCCAAATAAATTAAGAGTAGAAAAGCTGCTGTGGCTTAATTAGATTGTACACAAGCACTACAGCACTACCACTTAGCTCAGACCCGAATTACATGAGGGACTCGGGATGGCAGAGGCAGAGGGAGAAGGAGACCAAACCTCTACTAACTTTACGACTTGTCATTAAAAGTTTTCTTAGCGAAAGAACATAATACGAGTAATTGAAGCGACAAAAAGTGTATTTTTACCATCAAAGCAATGTATGGACGTATGACAGGTTTGCCTTAATTATAGCATAACTGAACTCTGATTTTGTCAGCCGAGACATTAAATCGGGAAAAGAAGTAATTCAACCAAAACTAATCACGAATTACCCCTAAAGGTGTCTGAATTTCTTTCTATCGCTTTTTTCATAGCTATAAAACCTGAACTACTGTTTCATCTGTTTTTTTGGATTTGTTTTTGATTTCAAAACTTTGGTTTAAACAGAATTTTGTTAATGAACTCAAATTATTCACTCACTTGTCAGACCTCAGACTTGAATGCAAACAATTAATGCTATAATGCGTGAGAATTCCTATGCTATCGGTTCTCAAAATCCATTATATAGTCAATGCCTGAACAGATAGAACACATTCTTATAATGAAGACTAAAATGTCAAAAATGATTCGTTTGCTTTGAAAATATTATAAAAATAACTTTCAGTTTAATCAAATGGTTTTGCTATTGAATCGTTTTCACTGACAGATAAGAAAGTTGTTGGAAATTATAATCGAAAAATAATTTTCAGCCATAATTGCTACGAATTATTTATTAATTGTTTTACTGTATGTAATAGAAATTCAATAAATCATTGATATCTTATCACACTTTGTGAACCAAATCTACAGTTACTGTAGTGTCGCTCAAATTTGCTTTAGTCGAGAATTTTTTGAAATTCTCAATTGGCTTAATCTCTAAAAGTTGAAAAATTATATACTTTTATCGCTTTTAAAATTTTACAAACACACCAGTTTAATTTTATTATATAATACTCTAAATTAATACCAATAACTATTGTGTGTATGTTTATTTAATTTTATTTATTTTTTGATATTATTTATAAGCTTAATATTTGGTTTCATAATAACTAGCTAAATTCATATTAAGTGCGTTTAAAATAAAATAAATTATTGATAAATACAAACGAATAAAGTTTTGCTGAATTGAAATGTGAATCGTTATACAAAACGAATTGTGAATTGGCTTTAACTCAAACACTTATCTACAGTTGTATCCAAAGAGCCGTCGGCTATATATTTATTAGCGGTTTGGCTTCAAAACCAAAAATTGCTCATTTATATGGTCATAAATTATATTACTTTTATTGATAACTTGAGTTTTAACAATACAATTATTGAAATCGAAAATAAATATTAGATTGTTTTCACATTCATTATTCAGTTTTATATTACTTCAAACTGTTTTTCTTTCCGACAATAAATAAATAAAATTTTGGCCATAAAATGCAAATTAAAACTACTATCACTAATATAAGCTTTTAATTAACAATAATTTAACAAGATGCAAATCTGTTTAAATTTTATTTAAACTAATAAATAATATGCAATGCTTTATATAAATTGAAATTTGTTACAAACATGATTTTTTTTATAAATTTTGGTTTATTTGAAAATTATATTAAAATACAAGTATAACAAAAATAATGATAATTAAAAAAATGCTTTTTAGTTTTGTTTGGAAAAAAATAATACTTTTTATATTATTTTTTAAAGTACATTAAAAAATGTTGAAATATTTATTAAACTTAAAAATTAAAAACAGTATAAAATCTTAATTAATTGTAAATATATTTAGTGTAAATTTAATATAATTTATTTAAATAGCAAAATTAATAAAAATAATTTTGCCACTTTACACATGCAAAAATTTGAATTAATATTAAATTAACTATTTTGATGGTGATCATAATTTAATTCGATCTTTATTTCTTAAAATTATTTAAAAATAATATTTTACAATCAATATTAAACTTGAGTTATATGAATATATGAGTAAATATTTATTTATTTATTTAAAACTTAGTCATTTAATTTATTCAGTATTTTAAACTTTTGTTTTAAATCAAAATAATTTATATAAATTCAAGTTTAAAAATAAAATAGTTTCACTTATTTTTTAAGTTGAATAGCAAAACAAAATATTAATTAATTATTAAAAATATACAATCAATTCTTTCATAAAAATTTATTTAATAGCAAAATTCGTGTCCCTCTTTGAATATGAATAAAACTCATTTAAATTACGCTTAAAATGTTTGCTAAAAATTAAATAAAATAAATAAATGCCATTTAATCTATTTATAATTTTTAATTATTGTTGTTTGAAATATATTTGCTATTTAATCGATTAAAAAGATTGAATTAATCATATTTTAAGTAAAATAATTTATTTTTTTAAATAACAAACTTATGAATAAATAAATATTAAATTAAATCCAAACTAATAAATAATAATTTGAAACTTTTCTAAAAACTTTTAAATAAATTAAATGTTAAATAAATAAAAATTAAAAAACATTTAAATTAAATCGAAAGTAAAAATAAGACAATTTAAAGAAAAACAGTTCTAATATATGACTGAAAATTATTGAAAAGGAAACCAAAGATCCAGAGCTCAACGACGCCTTGTCTTGGGTCGGGAGCGGCGTTCGAGGTTGCGGTCACTTCTAAGATCATTGACGGCTCTGGCGTTCGAATATTCATTTGCGTCGCTTCGATCTGAGCTGCGATTTCTTCTTTGGAACGTCTTTTTGAGCGAACTCTTCAGCTCAACCCTATCGACGGCCATCTTTGGATCAAAATTCGAACTCTTTTCGCGCAAAGGGTTTCTGACGTATATCTCGTCTGATCTTCGATTCGAACGAGTGTTTCGTTTGAGGTTAGAGTTAACAAACCGGCGATCAATTCGGTCTTCAATTCGCTTCACCACCGGTTCATCTGATCTATAATTCCTTAAACGACTGCCAGAACGAGGCCTCTCTTCGCCACCTCTGGTCCGGTTGGGTCTGACGTCAATGTCTCTGCGCCTTCGATCAACTGGTCGTCTGTTCGAAGTGGAGTTTGTTTCGGAGTTCCGGCGCTTTGTGTCAATTGTCAGCCACTTTCCACTCGGAGTCCAAGACTTATTAATGTATTCCAATTCAGACATCATTTCCTTTTGACGCAACAGAAACCTGAAGTACAGGTGATCTGTGTTTCGGATGGTTTTGCTGCCGACCGGGAACTTGAGCTGAAGTATGAGTCTGGAGGTCAGGATGTCATGCAATTGAATGATCATTTTGGTGAGTCGGGAGGTGTCGACCTGAGTGTAGAGCGGACAGTAGTTCGCATAGAAGGAACAGTTCGCGTAATACGGGTTCGTAAACCGCTTTCCGATATCGAAGTAAATCATAATCTCTCCGACGTGTAGGACAACCGGCTCTGCCTTTTTCGGCCCAAACATGCCTTCGACGAAGATGTTGTACCGCATTCGCCAGCGCTGTTCGCCCGTGTCGTAGCACCGGTAGAGCTGAGGGTAACGGTTGTCCACCAAAGAGAAGTAGAACTTAAAGGTCGTGTCGTATCTCATCCGCAGCTGAATATAGTTCTTCACTTCAGACAAATTAACGATCCGTTTAGGCCGACCCGTCTCGTCCAGAATGCCGACCGATTCGCCCCATTTAGGAGTGTTTGGGAAAGCCTTCGACGGCTTCTTCTCGTCCTTTGGTTTGGTTTTGGTCGCAGTTTTACTTAATGAATCTCCGGTCGAATTGGCCGACACGACGGACACGACTACTGTCTCTTTCGGATCAGTTGTCAGATAAACAGTTTTGCATTCTTTCAACTCTTTGTAATCGTTTTCCTGTTTTTTGTCTGAATTATCGCAACACTTGTCCACCGATTCGAGCGCCGAATCTGTCTCGTCGTCGGAGTCTTTGTTGCGAAGGAATCCATCAGTTCTTACGTTGTCTTCGATTTCCTCTTCACTCGATTCGTGACTCTCTTTACGACATTCCTCTGGATTTAACTTTTGGATAGTATCACAAGAATTATCCATATTTTACAAATCGCTTAAGTCTTAGAAAATATAACTTTTAAGTAATGACTAAAACCGAACGCAAAGAACAAATAGAAATCAAAAAACAGAACAAAATTCAATTCAAATTCAAATTTAATTTCGACTCAATATAAGAAATTCGTTATAATTAACAAAAATTGGTTATATTCTCGCGCTTTCGGTCTTTCAATACTATATCCATTTCAAGTGATTTTGTTTTTAATTGACTGCTCGTGAGTTGCAGTTAAAGTATCTTATCTTATACTCTATATACTTGTATATACAGTATATAGTTTATTATATCTAATACTCGAATGCTAACCATTTTTTTCAGAATCTATATCTTTATATAATTATAAATTATTCAGATCTTCTCAAACTTGTCCTAATAGGACACATAAACAAACATTATGCTGGTATAAGTCATCTATCAAAGTTTGACAATTGTATCATGCATATAAATGGTTACAAATAAATGTGAGAAAAAAGTAAAACAAAGTTTAATATTTAAAAAATATTTTAAATATATTAATCAACTTTAATCATTTTAAAAACTTATTTTATCAAATATCTATTAAATTTATTTATAAAGGTAAACAAAATTGACTAAATTTTACACTTTATAAGTGAATTCAACTTAACTTGACATGTCTTAGAGCATTCTTTTCATTTAGTACGAAGCACTTAGCTAGATAAAATATAAAAATGAGAAGATCTGATAAATTATAAATATTCTAATAATTTATCGTTAGTCACATTGTCGTTAGTCATATCGTTAATTTACAATTTAAAGTTAAAGTTCTTAAAATTAAATCATCTAGATAAATGATAATTAATTAGTAATAGGCAATTTAAAAAATATATTATTACTTTTTAAAACATTTGAAAAAAATTAAAACCAACCATGTCGGTTTAACCTGCAATGGAAGTGTTAAGGGGCTTTCTGGCTCTAATGTTTATGCCTGGATAAAAAAAGATAACAGTCTTTATAATTGATTCTTATAATCAGGAAGTTTTTAAATCGAGCAAAAATCGAGCAAAGTAGCATTAAACGTACAAGAGTATATCTTAAC